>JADMNF010000194.1:0-64514 GCA_016097085.2 Sporothrix curviconia | reverse complement strand
GCTCCGGCCCCCACCTCAAAAGCACAACAGCCCTCCTCGACAAAAACACACCACCTGGCCCACCATGACGGCCCTTGGCGAGTCGTCCCTGTGGGGCGAACCGCAAGTGCCTGCTCATGCTGCGCCGTCGTGGCCGGTGGCCCACATGCAGTACGGCACTTTCGGGGCTTGTGGCCAAGCCTGCTGGCATGCCGGGCTTCCCTCAAAGTGTTTGGGCCACGCGGACCCCACGGGCGGCCGGTGGCTATGCCATTGGCAGCGTGTTCCCAGCAGCTCATCGGCTCGTTGCTGAGCTCGGCGCGTTCCTGTCGTCGCTGGTGGGCCGGCGCCTTTGCGCACTTCTTTTGGCCGCAAGCCCGCGCTGTGGCTGGCGTGCTTCCTGACTGCGCTGGCTTGCGCCGTGCAGATCGCCTACGGAGAAACAAGGCGTGGTCTACTTTGGCCGCATCGTGCTGGGCGTGGGAAACGGCTTCCTGGTCACCTTCTCCACATCTACACGGCCGAGGCGGCGCCGGCGCACCTGCGCGCCGTCATGGTCGCGCTCTTCTCGGAATGGGTCAACATCGGCTCGATTGTCGGCTCCGTCGTCACCAACGCCACCAAGAACCGCCTGGACAAGGCCTTCGGACCAGAATCCCATCGGCACCGTTCATCGTGCCGGCCGTGCTAGCCGTCGGCCTCTACTTTGTGCCCGAGTCGCCGCGCTACCTCATGTATCAGGGACGAGACGCCGCCGCGACGACGCCCTGGAGCGGCTGCGCGGCGACACGTGCCCCCGACGCGCTCGAGCTCGAGTGGGTCGAGATGGTGCGGCATCGGAGACGCATCGCCAGCTCCATCGGCCCCGTCGACATGTACCGGGCACGGACCCTGCGGCGCACGCTGCTTGTTGCTAACGGGCGTGATTTGGGCGTCGCAGACGGGCTCCGGGTCGTGGTTGTCACTCGTCGTACGCGACGTACTTTATGATCGTGTCGGGCCTGAGCTGGATGCGGCTTCAAAGTACTCGATTGTCAACACGTGCATCGGCCTTGGTTGGGTCAACGTCGCATTACGCCATGCGCCAGTCGGGCGCGCGGCTCCTTATGACCGGCGCCATCTTCCAGGGCTGCTGCATGCTGGGCATGGCCGTGGCCGACGGACCATTGCCGCGCGCAACTGCCTCAATTGCTTTGTGGCCCTCTACCAGTTCGCCTACAACGCCTTTGTGGCGACGCCAGCTACCCCGTGTCCACCGAGCTTGTCAGCATCGCGCCTGCGCTCCGTGGACCGGTCGGCTCCGCCATCTCCCTCGGCTACTTTTTAATGGGCCCTGGCCAATATTCAGCCGCGGTCTGTGGCTGCTCGCCCTAACCTTATATCAACCCCACGAAACCTTCAACTGGGGCGCCAATACGGCTAACATCTGGGCCGGCTCCAACTTTTGCTGCTTCCTCTTCTTCTTCTTTCTTCATCCCCGAGCTCAAGGGCCGCTCAGCTCGAGAGATTGACGAGCTGTTTGCCAAAAAGGTCGGCGCCTGGAGCTTTCAGTCGTACCAGACACGATCCGACGAGGCCTGCAGACGGTGCAAAGGGGACGAGGCCGCTGGCGGCGACGCCGCTGCTGTGTCCATCTCGAGTCGACGGCCAACAGGGGGAGCTCTGTTGTCGTCGAGCACGCGTGTGAGGAGTGTGTTGATAATTATGTGCCGGCGAGGGGAGGGGGGGGGCAGGGGCAAAAAGATAAAAAGGTGGGGGGGAGGGAGTGACGAGGGAGTGTCGGGGCTGGCCCAAATGGGCAAGGTAGCATGCATGGAAAGGAAGGGTTAATCCTGCAAAAACACAGCGCTGCATTTCCATAGCGGCCAACAAAAGGATTACAGCGGATATCGCGCCTGGTAATGCATCTCATTCATCACTGGGGCATCATTTACTATCATAGAAATAACACTCCGTTGATCAGGGTCCACGGTAGAACAGCGTAATATTTGTTTTGGAGGGACAGAAACGCCCCTGGAAAAGGAATAATTGACAAAAATAATAATAAAAGGTCTTCTCTGAAAATAAGAGTGTAGAAGGGAAAGTGTTGGTCGGCCAATGTATGGGCGATTGTGTTTTTGCCTAGTTTGTCTTGGAGATTCACAACAACAAAAGCATAGGCCCCAGAGACGCGTATCAACAGTAAGCAGTAGTTCATTCATTAAACAACATTAATTATAAAAAGCAGTCCCATAATATAGTAGAAATAGAAAGGGTGGCAGCACATTGTGACCAGTGGTGCGCGTTGGTAGCCGTTGTCGTTGCCGTCTCTTTACCAACGCCTTCATTAAACGGAGCGTCTGCGTCTAAGGCGGCGGAACCACGGGACGACGAAGACGAGGCAGACGACGAAGACGCCGAAGCTGACGACGATGAGAGCGAAGCGGACGACGTGATTGGAAATGGACGACGACGAGGACGCGGACGACCGATGACGCGGACGACGAACGGGAAGACGACGTCACAGAAGATGACGAAGCCGACGAGGCAGAAGAGCTGGCCGAGCTGCTGGCAGACGACGACGATGCCGACGACGAGGACGCGGACGACGAGGCAGAAGAGGTCGACGACAGAGAGGAGCTAGCGAGGCGAGCTGCTGAAGAGCGAGACGAGCGAGGAGCTGCTGGCAGACTCTGAGAGCTGTGGCGAGCGAGCTGCGCAGAGCGCGGCAGAGAGCTGGCGCGAGACTGCGTGCGAGGCTGCTGGCGACGAGCTGCCGACGAGCTGCGCGGAGCGAGCTTGGCGGAGACGCGGCGAGCTGCTGCGAGCGCTAGCAGAGGACTGCACGAGAGCTGCTGGCGCAGAGCTGCTGCGAGAGAGCTGGCACGAGGAGCTGCTGGCCGAGGCTGCTGCGAGAGAGCTGAGGGACTGCGGCGAGGAGCTGCAGATCGGAGCTGCGGACAGAGCTTGGCCGAGAGCTGCTGGCGAGCTGCGAGGAGCTGCGAGCGAGCTGCTGGCGAGGCTGCAGACGAGGGCTGCGGAGGAGCTGGCGGCGGAGCTGCTGGCCGAGCGCTGCGAGCTGCTGGCAAGAGCTGCGAGAGCTGCTGGCCGAGCTGCTGCAGACGAAGAGCTGGCAGGAGCTAGCAGACTCGCAGACGAAGAGCTGGCGAGCTGCTGGCAGATCGAGGAGCTAGCAGAGAGCTGCTGGCCGAGCTGCTAGCATGACGCCAGAGCTGGCAGAGCTACTGGCAGACGAGGAGCTGCAGATGAGCTAGCGGACGAAGGAAGCTGGCCGAGGAGCTGCTGGCCGAGCTGCTACTGACGCTGGCCAGACGAGAGCTACTGGCAGACGAGCTAGCAGAGGACTGCTCACAGACGATAGCAGACGAGGAGCTTCGCAGAGCTAGCAGAGGAAGAAGATGCCGAAGACGAGCTTGGCGGATGACGCCGATGATGAGGATGGCCTGACGAAGAAGCTGGCAGAGCTAGCAGAGACAGTGAAGGACGAGAGGGCTGAGCTCGAGCTGGCCGAGGACGACGAGGCGCTGGAGCTAGGCGCTGGAGCTGGAGGGGCTGCTGGCGGAGCACTGAGCCGCAGGGCTCAGACGAAGCAAGGAGCTGCTGGCAGAAGAAGCAGAGCTGGCAGAGCATGGAGCTGGCACTAGAGCTGCTCGCAGAACGAGGCCGACGACGAAGCGCTGCTGGCAGAGCTGCTAGACGAAGCGGAAGACGCCGACGAAGCGGGAAGACGAGCTAGCCGAGCTGGAGCTCAGACTGCTGGCAGACGAGGCCGAAGAAGCAGAGCTGGCAGAAGGAGCTGGCAGAGGAGCTGGCAGAGGAGCTGGGGCTGGAGCACTGCTGGCAGAGCTGGAACGCTGCTAGCAGAGGAGCTGGAGCAGCTCGCGAGCTGGCAGAGCTCGAAGAGGCCGAAGAAGCAGAGCTGGCGGAGCTGGCAGAGGAGCTGGAGCTGGAGAAGGCGCTCAGGAGCACTGCTTGGCACTACTGGAGCTGGCAACGCTGGCGGAGACGAGGCTGGGCAGCGCTGAGGCCGCGGCGCGGACTGCGTTACGTGGCAGAAGAGAGGAGGAGCTGGAACTGGCGCCGAGGAACGTGACAGATGTCGACGTTGCCGAGGCAGAGGCGGACCGCGGCGTCGACGGCTTGCAGCGCGAGGCCACGGTGCCCGAGGCAGCCAGAAGGCCAAGCGCCAGGAAGCTAATCGGCTTCATGGTCGATCGGGGCGGGCAGACGACGAGTTGGGGAATGTGGAAAGAAAAGAAGGCATGCTGGCGAGCTGGCAGACGAGGCCGAGCTGGCAGAGCTGGCCGAAGACGCCGAGCTGGCAGAAGAAGCACTGCTGGCAGAAGAAGCACTGCTGGCAGAAGAAGCACTGCTGGCAGAAGAAGCAGGCTGGCGCTGCTCACTGAGCTGCTGCCTGCACCAGCACCGTTGCCACCCGAAACCGAAGATGCAGAGCTGGCAGAGGACACAGACAAGACTGACGAGGCGGACGAGAGGGAAGAAGTGCTGCTCACGGAGACGTTGGCGTACGGAGGCGAGAAGGACGACGACGAGCCGAAAGACGACGAGATGCGGGAGAGCGAAGAGGCCGAGCTGGTGCTGGTGCCGCCGGCGCCGGCACCGTTGCCGTTACCGTTGGCAGAAGAGGAGGACGAGACGGAAACGCCCGAGGACGTGACAGATGTCGACGTTGCCGAGGCAGAGGCGGACCGCGGCGTCGACGGCTTGCAGCGCGAGGCCACGGTGCCCGAGGCAGCCAGAAGGCCAAGCGCCAGGAAGCTAATCGGCTTCATGGTCGATCGGGGCGGGCAGACGACGAGTTGTGGGAATTGTGGTAATAGAAAAAAGAAGGCGGGTGATGATCAGTGATTGACAAAGGAGTTGGACCAGAAAGTTTCAAAATAAAAAAACGAATGTGTGTGCAAAAGAAGCAAATTATAGAAAAAGATCGTCGACCGCAAAGGGATGGCTGGCGAAGAGAAGGAGATGAAGAAAAAGAAAAGACGAGTGAAAATAAGGTGGCGAGGGAGCACACATGGAGTTATATACAGCTTCGTTTCTTCATCGCCGGCAAGGCTGGATGGTGATGATAGTCGACGGGCCACGCGGGCTGGGTGGGTGCGTATTACTGAGGAGGGCCCGAGCAGGAACTGACACCAGACGAAAGGGGCATAGCAGGACATAAAAATGACACACTGCAGAATGCTCGCTTAGGGTGGGTATGGGTCCTGGACATGGCCGGCCATGGACGTGCATCGGTCTGCATGCCGGGCAAGGCGTTGAGACAGGAGGGACATGGCAAGCGAGGACCGGAGAATGAGGCAGGGGTTTCCGTCAGAGCGAGGAGGATTCGACAAGAAATCAAAGGGTGGCCTTTTGAGGAATGGGCATCTTGGGAGAGCGAGAGTGAGGGCTAGTGTAGTTTGATACTACAGTACATGTACATTTGAACTCTTCTTGCCTGCTTGCCTCCTTGCAGGTGGGGCATGGCGGGGATAAGGAGTTTTGCCGTTCGTGATGCCTCTTTTTGTTGCCCTTTGCTTGGTTTGCTTGCTCCCAACTGGAATGCGTGCCAGTGTGTAAGTCGACTTGTGGGCCAATCACAGAACACCGTGGCGCTGCCCAGAGCAGACGGGCATTTTGGCCAGCCCCCCACGGCAGCACTGCAGGGCTGAAGAATGCTGCATAGGGCCACTAACGCAGGACGCCACAGGGAACGCTCAGGGGCAAAGGGTACAAGGGTCCGTCGGGGAACGATTCAGGCCTAGTCAGGGCAACAAGAGCGCCACGAAAAAACGCGGCTCAATCGAGAGAGGAGGATTGCAGGGTCAGGTAACCTTTGAGCCTCGCCGGCCTCCTCGCTCCTCGCCCGCGTCACCTCCTCGAATTCACGACGAAACCAAGAGCGAGGCGTGCATTCCAGGCGAGGACGTGCCGGGAGCATCCAAGCACGCCATGGAGTGGTATCTGTATTGCTGGTATTGCTGGTATTGTTGAGAGAAGTGGCATCGACAACTGCGCCGTAGAAAGGCTTTGCTGATGATCTGGGCTTTAGGCTCCCGTTCCGGCTTGGACTCCATCAAGCACCCAGACACGATCGGCAGGCCAAGTACCACTGGTACCAGCTCGCGGTTACCGACATTGAGAAGTGCTGCACATCCTGTTTCTGCTTCCGCGTTGGATTCCGCCCGCTCACGAATGCGACGATGACGACGTCGTCGTACCTGGTTTCTAGTCTCTACCACGAGATGACAGGGCACGCCGGCCCGCAAAAGGCAAAGGTGGAATGGAAAACGCCCTGTCCTGCCCCATCTGCCTCCTCTTTTGCTCCCTCCAAATCTCGCGGCGCCTTTCTCCATTTTTCTTCATTTTGCATGCATTCCAGCGGTGTCGATGTGCCGGGCGATTGGGTGGCGATGTGGCGTTTTCGTTCGTTTTGTTCTTTCTGTTCGTCTTTGTCATTTATGTCATCCTCTTTTCCTGCCCTTTTCCTGCGATTGACTACCTGCGAATGCGATCACCACCCGTCGCTATTTACAGGGGATGGCTGCCGGCTGGAATGGCGCTGTCTCTGACGGCAGGCGTTGCAGAGGCGCTGGAACGCGCTAGAGGCGCTGCAAGGTGCGCTATAACACCGCTGTAGACTCGCAAAGCCCGCAATGTCTGCTATCGTCTCGCTTGCACGCTGTTTTCGTTTTCTTTTTTTCATCTTAGACCCTCGTCGGTGCTGCCTTCAGCCATCTTGTCTTTTTCCTTGCCATTGGTGCCGCGTCGTTGCTTTTTGCTTGCTTTTGTTCCCTGTTTCTTGCTTTTTCAATTGTTTCTTTCTATTACTTTCCCTCGTTGCTTTTTCCTGTGCTCTAGTGGCCGATTTAGTGGTCTTGACAGCGGACACGCACAAAGACCTAAACCCGAGATACAGCACACGTCTCACCTGTAATTCTTGATACGCACTGTTTTTCCCCATCAGGCAATCCCCCACCAAAACGCAAACCACCAAAACCACCTGAATCTCATACGCCGATGACCTGACGGGACTTTTCCATCCCTTTGGAATGCCAAAGTAAAATTGTGCCCCATTTCGGAATGCAAAGAACTCCGCTCTTTCACCTACTATGGCGACGTTTGCTGACGCTGCAGAATTTGTTGCGGTCGACTTCTTAGCTTGTTTGTTTTTTGTCTTTTTTTCAACATCATTCAGCCTGGTGTCCTTTCTTCGAGTGAATCCTTCAACAACTCCCTTTTAATTTCATGACAGAGGGTGCTTCGTGCCAGGATCGCCCATTCTCGCCATTCTCCACCATTGTCTACTTGTTCAAAGGTACTCGTACTTCTTGCCTGGGAAGCTTGTCGGTCGGGACCGTGGCCCGGTGTCAGTCTCGTCGTGAATGCATTTCTCGCAAAACGACGGCCAGGGGAGATAAAGGCCTCGGCCAACTGTCGTGTCAGTTCTTCTCGCCCAACTTACTCGCATTCTTTTAGCTATGCCCGCTGCCAGAAACATGTCCAAGCACGTTTGACAGCAAGATGACATGACAAGATGACAAGATGACAAGATGACAAGAAAGTACATAATGTCAAGTTCCAGTCAAGCTGACCAGCCTTGGCTCCTCCGGTCCACCTCTCTCTCTCTCTCTCTCTGTCTCTCTGTCTCTCTGTCTCTCTGTCTCTCTGTCTCTCTGTCTCTCTGTCTCTCGCTTCGCGCTCCACCCCTCCCTGAAGATGGTGGTGCTGCTTGCTGCTGATTGCATCTTTTTTCATACCAGAGACACGCAAGACAGCAAAGGAACGCATGCAAGGCATCCCGAGATGAGCATCGACCATGCTGCTGAGCCTTGTTCTGGGCGCTCGCCGGCGATGTAAACATGATACTTGTAGCCTGTAGTCCACTCCTTGAAACGACGGCCGCTATCTGGAAAACCCGCAGCAGCTGCCCTTCATGCGCCCCGCTGGTAGTTTCGTGTCTTGACTTGCCCATGCCTTGTGAATAACAACAAGCCGGGATGCTCTCAAAGTGTCCATTTTCCGATCGAAATGAAATGCCACATGTCGAGTTGGATAAACGCTGTGTGGGTTTTCTTGGTGTGCCGGCATCCAATCTCTCTCACGCCTGGCCAAGAGGATGTCTCCGATGCGAGACATCACAAAAGACCGCCAAGGCAGTGTCCGCGCAAAGCAACATGGTGAGATTTGCACCGCAACATTCGCCCACGCGGCCAGTCTTGAGGATTGTGGTTTTCGTTTTCAAATCCCACATCGCGACTTATTTTACTGGAGAGGCACAGAAGGATGCTTCTTTACCGCCGTCCACAGCAAGACCGACGAACACCACCCTTTCAAAGATGCTGCACATTTTTATCTTATAGTATTATAATCCTACAAAACAAACCATAGGGATGCAATGCCGCTCCCTCCCCTTTTTTAGATCGGGCCAAGACATCCATCTGGCAGCCTTTCCGCACGCCATCGTCTCTAGTCTCCAGTCTCCCTCGCCCCTTTGCTCAGGAATGTAGACTAAAGAAAGCAACTGATGTTCCTTGATTCAGAGTCGGCGATGAGACATTTTATTTTGGATCCTCTGCCTCGCTCCTGCCAGGTATGCTCCCACGGCGTATGCTTCCGTCGACTCTGCACACTCGACTTCTCTTGAGTTCCCTAACCCTGTTTGTCTGTTTGTTTTTTTTTTTTGTATCGTTTTCATCCCTCGTCCCCCACTATTTTCCTTGGCTTGGTGTCTCGGCAATGTCTTTCTGTTTGTCTTTTCTTTTTTGTATTGGTTTTTTGCTTTTCTCCCCGTCGGCCACGCGTTTTGTTGACATTCTTTTCTTTTTTTGTTCCTGTCTTTCTTATGGTTTCCTTATCACAATGTTTCAAACCATTCAAACGATCCCTGCCTTGTTCTCCTGACTCCGCGTTGCCAAAAAAAAAAAAAAAAAAAGACCAGTGATGGGGCAGTCTATATAGCCTCGTCTTTGCCGTGAGACGGGCCGGTTCGAGCACAGTTCGTAGAGGTAGCCATGCTGATCGACATGCTGCTGGCGAAGCGAGATTGCGGCTTCTCTGAATTGTGGTGATCTCGGGTAGCGTCGTATTGCGACGTCAATGGACTTGGGTGAAGCATGGGAGGCCCACATCAATTTCCTTGACGGATAGGGATCGTATATGTAGACTTTGTATTTACATTTGTGATCTAGTCGATCATATAAGCAAACGCACAACGGTGCCCTCGCTGCATCACGATCCGCGTGAAGATCGGGCCTGTTTGGCACGTGCGTGCGTGCCCAGCGCAGGGCCGTCGAGGCCCAGAAGCAGTTGATTGCTCTGGCCAGGCCCTGGGCGGCAGGCAATGGCTGCAAACACTTGGCTGGATCCCTGCGCATCGGACGGTCTCGCCGTCCGCATACCGTCGCTGCCCGCAGATCCACAAACGGCCACCTTCAACATGCGTGCCGGGATGGGGATGTCCTTGATCACGGCCAGGCTTGGTTGCAGCATCTCCGCACTGCCAGGCCCATCGTCGTCGTTGGGCGAAAGGCAATTCACGCTGCCACCGGGCATCTCGATCAGCGTCTGACAGTAAATGCCCTCTATCATTGGGATAGACGCGATATTATATAGAAGGCCATCCCCAGACTTCACTGTATATACAGCCTGGCCACGGACCTCCATGCTCTCTTTGCCCGTAGCTTTCTAGTGCAAATGGCCATCTCCAACATTCCAAGAAGAGCAGCGCCTCTGTATCAATGCACTGATTCTGGCTTACGTGGCTGCAGATCGTGACGGCCTGGCGTCTGGCACTCGTTGTGATTAGCCCCTGCTGGCGATCGTGCGGCCGGTCTGTGCCGTCGATTTTGAAGCCATTTAGGTGCATCACCTCGGCCTTCTGACTTGGGCTCCGCAGCATCAGCGCTCACGCTGGCCATTGCCAAAGTAAAAGTAAACAGAGTGTCACGAGCGTGTTGACATTCGGGCAGAGTGCGTGTAGAAGGCCTGTCCCGCGGATAATGCTGTTCCCCATAAGTACAAACTTTAGCACTCCAGAACCAATCAGCTTTCAAGTTTGTACGGGTTCCGTGGGTCTAGTTGGGTTACGAACGTCTGCTTCACAGCACCTGCCCATTCGCAGAAGGTCCTGGGTTCGATCCCAGCGGAGCCAGGTCTTTTTGCCCTCCGCAACGAGATCATTTCTTTTTTTTATCGTCCTTTCTTTGTCAACAAAGCGACCGGCCTTACAATCACAAGCATTACGTGGTATTCTGATTAATTTTTGGTCTAACATCAGAGGAACCCTCGACCGACCGCTCGTTGAAAGCAAACAAAACGCCGCTCATGAAGAGAAGAGAAGAAAGAAGAAAAAGAAGAAAAAGAAGAAGGCACAAAAAGCAACCCCATCCACGCTCCCCCCTGCACTTCCGTCTCATTACACCTATCCCCTCTTGATTCCTTGTTGGCCGCATTCGGTTAGCATAGTGTCCAACTCAACGGTGCATATGGGTGAAGAAGGAAAGGGGGGAAAGGAAAAAGGAAGGGCGGCCCCTGGTTGGACGCCCTTCATCTGCCGATTCGCGCCTTTGAGCCTGGCTTTTAGTCACCTCGGCTCAATGCCCCACGCTATCCTAGCTTTCACTCCTGGCTCTGTCTATCTGCTGACCCCGCCGCCGACGCTCAGCTTAACCGCCTGGCCGCTGCCGCCTCCAATCCCGGCCACCCCAAGTCTAGTGACCCGCAGCGCTCATCGTGCCGCTGGGTGCCGGGGGGCGGGATTCGGTCCCGAGGCCAGGGCGCCAAAACCCCGGGGGGCTCCGGTCCGGGGTCCGCCAGCGGACCAAACGGGCCCGGGTTTGCTCCGTGGGGGAGGGTGGGGCCGGGAGCTCCCCTTTTTTCTTTTGACATGGCTCCAACACTTGGGGGGTTGGCTAGGGCCCCCACGGAAATCCGGGTCTCGTGCGGGGGACCAAACCGGGGGTGCGCTGATCCTTCGGGCGCCGCGCCACCACCACCGCCACCCCTCCCCGCCCTCCGGCCTTTTGAGGGGCGCTTAGGGGTCGAGTTCGCGCGCAACCTCTTGGTCTCTCGGCCGCTTCGGGGTCACTCGGGGGGCACGAGGCGTCTCCTTGGCCCTTAAAGCTGAATGTTGCGGGGGTTTCCTCGATGAGCCCTTTTGGTTCTTTAGCTCGATCTCCAAGGAAAAAAGGCGTTCCTGGCGCACCGGGCGGGGGTTTTCTAGCAACGGTTGGGCCACCCAGGGGGCCCCCCCACTCGGGCCCCCCCACGGGCCCTAGACCCGTCATCTGGGGTTTTGGGCGAGGGGGGTGCAATGGGCGGCGGGGCTCCATGGCCCCCGGGGTTGGCCCGCCCGTGCGCAAAGGGCCCCACGGGCCCAAGGGCCCGACACGTGGTTTGCGGTGCCGGGCGGTTTTGTCCGGCGCGGGCTCCGTATTCATCGAGGAGTGGGGTGGTGAAGCGGCACGGTGGCCACCGCGTGGCCCGGCGTGGGTGACATAGCGCCCGGGCCGGCCCAGCGTGCGCTTGGGCCCCCAATTGGGGGCCTTTATGCCGAGGGCCCGATTGGCGGCCCTTGCGCATGCCCAGTCTGCCGGGCCCGCCGGGCCGCGGTGGTTCTGCTGCTTTGCGGTGTGGGGGCGGCTCGTCTCGCGATGCAGCAGCCGGTGGCGCAGCTTTTCTTGAAGTGGGCCCTTTTTCAGGGCCACCACCACCCATGACTTTCTTCGGTCGGTCCTCCTCCCCAGGGGCGCGGGCGGCCGGTGGTGAGCGCAGCCAGCTTTAGGCTTGGTCCTTGGCCTTGACTCGGGCGGTCTCGTAAACTCCTTGATCTTGCTCTTTGCGGATGTCGTACGAGGGCCCTCGTAAGGTGCGGGGTTCAATGGCGCGCTCGCCGATAATCTTCATGATGGTGCCCAGCACCTCAGCACCGCCGACCGCAGACCCTCGCTGCCCTCGGCCAGCAGCTTCTTGGCGCACTCGACAATCGACGCAATCTCGGCCTTGGCGGGCACGGTGCGCGTGGTCCGCAGCGAGCGATCAGAACCGCATCGTGCCCTCCTTGACCTGCGGGTTCTTGTGCGACAAAACGTCGTAATGTCTCAAGACACTCGTCAGATCCGTGGCCAGGAAATACCTGGTCGAGCGCCGCGCCAGGGCGTCGCCACGGCCTGCTTCTTCTCCTTGAGGCGCTCGAGGATGGGCTGCATCCGACGGGGCGGACTTGCCGTACGCGCGCCGCAGGCCTTGGCCAGCACCTCGATGCACTGCACCGCCTGCGTCACCACGGCCACGTTGGCGTCCTTCATGCACTTGCCAGCCCGCGGTTGAACCTCGCAAAGTCGGCGGGCACCTTTTTGAGCACGTCCTGCGGCTCGGCCAGGTCGAACGCGTCCACCTCGGCGGGCTCGTCGTCGCCGCCCTCGTCGCCACCGCCCCGTCGCCGTACGGCGTCGTCGCCGCCTCGGCCGCGGCCCGCTCCTTTGCTGCCTTGCTGGTGCGCAGCAGCCGCTCCTGCTTGGGCACCTCTTTGGCCGCCTTGATGGCCTCGAACTGCGCCTCGAGCTCGCCTGCTGCGTGGGCTTCAGGTCGCCCCAGAACATGGGCTTCATGGCCTCGCCGCAGCCACCGGTAGAACTCGACGCCAGCTTGGTCGCCTCAGCGCGCACGTTCTTGTCGGCGTGGCCAAACGCCTTGGGCAGGATCTTGAGCACGGGCTTTGGGTCGACGACCTTGCAGCCGGTAGTTGTGGTAGATGCTGGTCAGGGCCGCCAGGCACGGCGGCCACGACCTTGGGCTGCTTGGAGCCCAGCGTCGGCAGCATAGTCCTCGACGACGGGCGCCGCCACGTCCAGCTCAATGTACAGCAGCAGAGCCTCGAGCGCCGACGCCTTGGTGGCCGCGCGCGTCGACGCAGCCCTTTCGCACACCCGGCACCGTGTTGCTGCGGGCGTGCGCACGCTGTTGTCGCGCCCGCCGTACTGCAGGAACGCCACCAGCGCGGCCACGCCCGTCCTGCTGTGCGGCGACGTTCGAGTCGCACACGGCGCCCTTCCACAGGCTCGTGTCGTTGAGAAACGGCCGGAACGCCGGGTCGTTCTCGTCGGCGTGCGAACTGCTGTGCGGCATCTTCGTAGGCCTGTTTCCGCACTTTCCCAGTTCTGGGGGGGGTTAGCCATGTTCTCCGTGTTGGTGTGATCTTGCTGTCGACCCACCTTGTGTGCAAACCGGTCGGGCATCGCGCAAGGACTAAAGTCCTCTTCTGGCTCCGCCATGGTTGTCAGGATGTGAGGCGGGAAGGGGGGAACAAGAAAAGGAGGAGAGAGAACAGAGGAAGGGAGAAAAAGGAAGGAGGGGAGGGCAGTTGTCGGTCAACCGTCGAGCTCTCGGTCCAGTGCGGGTCAGGGGAGTTGGTGCAGAGGGTTCGTGTGTCGTGTGGAATTGGTGCTCACGACGGGATGTCGGTCGTTCCGGTCGTGCGTGCAGGCTCGTGCCCGGTCGTGGTCGCTGGTCGCACTCGACGTTTGTTGTCCGCGTCCGGAAAATTGCAGCGCGATGCAGAGCCAGGCTCAGGCGTCTTTCAGGCGTTGGTTGCGCCGTTGCTTTGGCAATGGCCCCCGTATATTGTTTGGCGGTGGGTGCCCGCATTGGGCTGTAATTTGGCAAGTGCGTCTTCTCGCCTGGCGGTGGGGTTTAATAAAACAAGGGGCATTGGGCGGGAGGAGCGGCCCAGTGACTGGTCACGTGTAACTCTCGACGGCCATTATCGTCAGGGGCAACACGACCCCACAGCCAATGGGAGCCCGGCCCACCGAGCACACTAAACAGGGGCATTCCGTGGTGTCTATCGTACGAAGTACTCCGTAGGCTGAAGCTCCATTTGCCACCCCAAACTCAAAACCAAACACGCGTTGATGACGGACCCGACAGCCTCCCCGACCCATGTCGACTTTCCGGAAAGGACATAAACGGCATGTTCGGTCTCTGGATAACGATCCCATGGGGCTGACAAGCCACCATGTCACCGGCGGTGGGCGCGTTGATCCAAGCACCGACACCTGTGAGAATTCAGATGGCGCGACACCCTCGAAACGAGCGAGAGCCCTCGCCAAGTGGCCTGCAAATCTTAATCTTGTCGGGTGGCTCGGATTACGCAATGCTCTATGCATCCGCACTGCGCCGTCTGGCATCCAGGTTGCATAGCCGCTTCCCGGACATGGGAGATGGTGGTGGAATACTCGGTCCAAGAGAATCCCGGCGCGAGCATGAGGATGCGGATTATATCGAAAGATAGCCAAGATGCGATGCATCGCCAGCACTCGGATGGATGCTTTCCGATGACGATGCATCCATCCAACATCGGCGAGAGCTCGAGTGGCGCCAGAAGGTGGCGTACCACGATCTGGAGACAGTGAGGTCTCCACATGCAAGCAGACAACCCTTACCCCTACCTCTTTGCACGGAGCCAAACGACAGTTGCTTGTTATTGCCAGGTTCGCGCCAGATCGGGCGTCACCTTTGGCATTACAGACGAGGTCGAGGCCGTGAGACGGATGCCGAGTCTCTCTCCCAGCAACGGTCCCCTGGTTTCCTTCCCTCTTCTGGTTCTCGATTTCACAGGAGGACATTTCACTGCTCCCGGCGATTCCGGCTCTCGGCTGTTTTCGACATGATGGGCCGCGTTGTTGGCATTCTTACTGGCCAGCGTCTTCCAAATAAGCCCTTGTCACAGAACGTAGGGGAAGGCGATGCCACGTTTGTTACGCCCATGGCCTGGGTAATTGATGGCATTGAAAGCTGACGGGCAGCGCCTGAGTTTGTGTGACCGTCCACATCACATTCTCTCTTTTGTCCTTTTTGACTTGAATTTGCTGATTCGTATCGTT
The DNA here is from genome assembly GCA_016097085.2 of Sporothrix curviconia. Lineage (NCBI taxonomy): Eukaryota > Fungi > Ascomycota > Sordariomycetes > Ophiostomatales > Ophiostomataceae > Sporothrix > Sporothrix curviconia. The sequence goes on along the minus strand of JADMNF010000194.1, from coordinate 49,647 downwards.
TTTGCCCTGTCGTGCGAGTAAATGGCTTGTTGCCGTTTCTCTTAGGAGTTTTTTTGGCAATTTCCCGTTCTCAGTTCACTTTCTTCCCAATCAGTCGTTTCTTTTACGCAGAAGACTGGTGACTGTAGTCTGCGTCTTTGTGTATGCCGTAGTTTTGTTTGGCTTTTTAAGGGAAAACACTAAACGTATTTTGAGAAATTACGTTGATATAATTTGAAGAAACAAAAGTTGTTTTGTTTTTTTTTTTTTAAAAAAAAAAAAAAAAAAAAAAAAAAAAAAAAAAAAAAAAAAAACTCAACAATACCTCGAGAACATTTGAGTTCTGTCGTGTGTAGTATATATAAGGACTAAAAAAACCAACAGGACAGTTCGATTGGTACTTACCAACTCGCAGATCACGAATATCTCGATTAACAATGTTTTCCTTCACCCAAGACACCCCTCAAATGCTGGACATGACTCGACGGAGACCCACTCGCTGTTCTGCAATCCTCCTGGAAACCTGTCGCCATAGTGGAGTGGCCCCAACAGTGCCGAGCGCGATCACCCACGGCAGTCAACGTCACCATTGAGTACCAAAAAAAAACCAAAAAACCCCAAAGTCATAGCAATTCAAATAAAACGGCGCACTGAGACCGTGTCGGAATATACGTACATTTTCCGCCTGCCTCCTTCCGGAAGAGTCGGTGCCGACAAGATCCGTGATGTGGAAACAATATGTCCCTGAAGCCTAGCGCCTAGGCCTGAAGTCTGGGCCTCGGCAGCGCTCGCGGAACCAGGGGAAAGAGGGAGGTACGCGAGCCTTAGGCATTCAACGGCGACGCACTTGGACTCTGAACCTTCTCGACGCGATTCAATTTAGCTATCAGGGAGATGGTGACGCCAAAGCATACGCAGCCATTCACAGACGACACTTGTGTCATGTCGGCGGGAGAGCGTGTTCATGCCGTTCTTCTTTGTGGTCCCGGGGGGATTTACAGTGGGCTTTATGGGGGTGCCCTGGCGGCTAGCTCCATTGACATCATTTTAGCGCCTCTCCATGCAGCACTTACAGCAGCCTTGCGCAATGGCGTTATGATGTCGTGATAGTGGCTTGGGTGTTCCACGGTGGCAGCAAGCACCGACAATGTGGAGGGCATGGTTGTATGGAAATAAGCAGAGAATGATACGCAAAAAAAAAAAATAGAAAAAGAAATAGGCGAACGCGGATGAAAAAAGAACAGGACAATCTGATAATGGAGGGGGGGCAGAGAATAGTACTTAAACAGGAGGGCATCCGGATCGATTGGGTCACTTTTTCATCTTTACATCTCGTCAACCACACCCCGTCCCCTCATCTTTTTATCGTCCGTCTTCTCGGCCCTCACCCACCATGTCCGCCACCACCACCACCACACAGACGCGCACCGAGACGGTCATCTCGGCGTCCAGCGCGTACCCCACGCCGCTTGTGCCGACGGGTACGCTGGACGCGAAGTTTGCCTTTGTTGAGGCCACTCCCGTCATTGGCCGCGAGTACCCGACGGTCAACATTGTCGACGACATTCTCAATGCCGAGAACGCCGACGAGCTGCTGCGTGATCTCGCCTATACGAGTATGCTCTGCCGTCCCGGGCCACTCGTCGACTGGCTCAACCATAAAACGCTGCTGCGCACCTGGCATTTACTGCAGTTTCGCAGCGCGGCGTCGTCTTCTTCCGCAAGCAGGACAACCTCACCGACGACTGCAAAAGGAGCTGTGCAGCGGCTCGGCGAGCGTCGGCAAGCCCGGCACGTCGACGCTGCACATCCACCCCATCCTCAACTCGGAGCGCGACCTCGGCGGCGAGGACCCGCAGATCAGCACCATCAGCTCCGTGCCAACGAGCCAGTATACCAGCAAGCGCTGTCCATCGAAGGCCACTGTCAGCCCCAAGAAGCCCAAGGACCGCGACGACCTGCAGGTGCGGCCAGCTGGCACAGCGACATCCAGTTCGAGCCGGCGCGGCCGACTACACGAGCCTGCGCCTGACGGAGCTGCCGGACGTCGGCGGCGACACGCTGTGGGCCTCGGGCTACGAGCTGTACGACCGCTTCAGCGACAAGTATCGCGAGTTCTTTGAGGGTCTGACCGCCACGTTCTCGGGCGACGGCTTCGTGCGCGCCGCCAACGCCATGCCGGACCGGTACCAGATCTACGAGGCGCCGCGCGGCCACCCGGCCAACATCGGCCGCGACCTGTTGGCCACGCACCCCGTCGTGCGCACCAACCCCGTGACCGGCTGGAAGTCCATCTTTGCCATTGGCAACTTCCCGCGGCGCATCAACGAGCTGAGCCAGAAGGAGAGCGACGAGCTGCTGCAGCTGCTCTACCGCCGCATCGAGAGCAACCACGACCTGCAGGTGCGCTTCCGCTGGCGCAACAAGAACGACTTTGCCATCTGGGACAACCGCAGCGCCTTCCACAGCGCCACCAACGACTACGACGCCGACCGCTTCGGCCACCGTGTCGTCGGCATTGGCGAGAAGCCCTACCTCGACCCCAACAGCAAGTCGCGGACGGCTGAGCTGGCCAAGGCGAAGAAGTAGAAGGGGGTGTGGGGGAACGAGGACCAACATGTATGTAGTAGTGCTACGATTTAATACATAATGATGATTTTTCAAAGTGTTTAAAGGAATACGTGAGGCCGTTTTTCTTTTTCTTTTCTTTCTTCTTTCTTTCTTTCCTTTCTTTCCTTTCCTTTCCTTTCCTTCCTTCTTTCTTTCCTTCCTTCTTTCTTTCCCTCTTTCTTTTATTCGTTCCCCCTCTTTGTCGCTCTCTTAGTTGTTTATGTATCATTTCTTTATTTCACCATTTCCAACATCTTGCATATCCAGTGGCTTGTTCTGGTGAGTACAGCTCGCCCCAACACCCGCAAAGAAATTCTACTACAACAACGACGTGCCGCATGCAGCCGCAAGCCCAAGGGGTGCTGTGCAAGGCTGTGAGAATTCTCCTACTCTTTTTCAATAGTATTTTTGTCTTTCTCTTCGGGGGTCTTTTTGCCGTTCTCTTTGGGGATCTTTTGTCGTCTCTTTGAGATTCTTTTTGTCTTTCATGTTTTCTTTCATGTTTTTTGTGGACTATACCATTCTCCACTTCTACCTCGTGACCTGCCAAGTCCTATTCTGACTCCATGCAGACTGTATGCATACAACAAACAACCTCTATCAATCCTCGTTGGTCCCCGTTTGTGTCGTCTCTTTTGCAGCCCAACACAAAGCATAATTTCTTTTCCATCTTGCTGCTATTTCGGTGCACACCATGGAGCCACCCTCCTTTATTTGTGTGCTTTTATTTGTGTGCTCGTTTTGTTTTCGCTCGATTCACCCTTTTGGTTGCCATTTCCGCTCTGGTTTTGCAATGCACAGGGCTCGACATTTCTCGGTGCCTCGTGGTTATTTAAAGATGCTTCTTTCTCACTCCTGCGTCCCTCTTCGTGTTTCTTGTCCTCCCATTTTCCTCTTTTGCAAAGCCGTTCTTTCCGCTGCACTTGTCTACATTCAGATCTTCATCTCGATCTTCATCTTTCACCACTGCCCTTACAAAGTTGTTTTCTGCTACAAAACCACCATTGCCCTCACACCGAGTCGTACTCTCTGCCGCAACATGTATCCAGACTGGCCCGAGACTACCGCCGACCTGGTCCCGCTGCCCTTATGCGACGGCCCAAAGCTGGCTGCCTTTGACTTTCAGGGCGACCAGCAAATCGACTTCCTCGAGTATCTTGGCGAGGGATTGCATGCCCACGTCGTCAAGGTCAGCATCAAAGGCAAGGAGTATGCGCTGAAGCTGGTAAGTGCTTGAAGAAGATTATTTTTCCCCCTCTCTTTTCTATTTTTATTTTTTTTTTCTTTCTCCCGTTTGTTTCCTCCTCTTCTTGTCTCCCACTAACCCCATTTGACAAGCACAGTTCCGTTTCGTGGACGATCATGACTGGTATGGCCCGGGAGACGACGATTCGAACGAAGACCCGCGACAAGCTGACGCTGTTTGCCCAATACAGCGAGCCGTTCAACAGCGAGTGCCGCGCCTTTGCCCGTCTGCAGGAGGCCGGCCACCCCGAGCTGGCCACGGCGTTGCTACGGCTACGTCATCCTCGACGAGGCGCAGGAGCGTGAACTGATGGACCGCTTCAAGCTCGAGTTCAACTGCGGGCATTGAGCAAAGCGGCCAGTTCGACATGCGCGGCCGCTATCTGGGCAAGCGGAGTGGCAAGCCGCCGCCGATTCGCGGCATTCTCAAGGAGCTGGGCACGCGTGACCCCTACACCAACCCGCCCGATTTTTTCGGTGGTCAGCGCAAAGAAAAGTCTGCTCGACCTCAAGAAGCTGCACCAGCTGGCATCATTAGCCACGATCTTCGCCGGGACCAGCTTATCAACGGCAAGATCTGCGACTTCAGCTCGGCAATCACGATTCCGCATTTCCTCACAAACCCGGAACTGAACCTCGACTGACCGAGAAACAAAAGCACAGAATGATGCGCGAGGCTTTCCACTTCACCATCGGCGACTTTTGGAATTTCGAGGAAATGCTCCGGGACACTCTCGACGAGCCACGACAGACGTCGAAACTAGACAGAGTGCCCGTGGCTTCCGGGCGCATCTTCGGGATATAGAGGGATTCCAAATACCAGCTGCGCAGGTCCCCGGACGGCCGAAACCGTGTGTACACACCAGTCGACCCCCGGCGATATGATGGAAAAGGGCGGCGAATAGAGTTTAGGGCGAGACGTAGACGCAAGCCGCATCAGCAACAGCAGCGGGTCACACTCTCGTCAAGGCCTGAACGGTGGTATTTAGACTGCACATCGGAGTATGCGGCCAAATGAACGAGAATGGTAGAAACACTTGTGGATGCTGGATTGGTTACGTTGGGAAGATGGCATTATTTTCCCCAAGGGAGGGTGAAGTTCTGGCATCCTTGCCTAGCCAATGATCCTCTCTCATCTCTCTCTCTCTCTCTCTCACACACACATTTGCCCCCACCCGGCCTCCCTTTTTTGTTTCTGTGTTTTCTCGTTTTCCTTTTTTTTTTTTCATTCGCGCAAGACTTACATCATCAAAATGGGCCATGCTTTCAACCCGATCCGAGCTCGGCTCTGTGCTTTCCCTCTTACTATCCGCTTCTTTTGTTTTAGAATTTCTCCTTTTTCTGCAGCCCTTTAATTCATGGCTTTTCTCACCTTTGATCATGATACGCCCAGAACTGGTTCCTTTTTTCAGGGAGCTGAGACCGAATGTAGATGAATTAGTCGTGCCATTTCCATATAGTGCATCCGTCCACATGTAAATCCTGACCAAAGAAGACTGTGGGCATTGGCCAAAAAGGCTGGTTACCGGCACTCCGTATCCTGTCAGTCTGTTGCCATTTTGCACCGCGAGAGAACCAGCATGAAGCCGCGAGCCAAGCTTTGTTGGTGTTTGGTACTGCAATACGCCACCCCCTGGTTGTGCGCCACTTAATTTTGAGATACATATGTGCGTAGAGTCACAACCAGTTGCTACCGAACAGAGCATTGGAGGCTCTTATGCCATGTCTGGCGCTGGTGGAGCAGGTGGGCAATATGGCAGACAGGACTCATGCAATGAATCAACTGCCGCATTCCACCTGCATCGGACTGCAGATCTGCCCAACCAATATATGGTCAGAGGCAGGCAGCTGCATTGGCATTGGTGCCATCAATATACTCTGTACGTTTGTCGATAAACTGGGAGATACTAGATTTCTCGCAGTGGGTGGCCATCATACCCGTAGAAACTGAAAGCGTTCGTGTCTGTGTTGAAAGAGAAAAGGCGGGCAACAGCCAGGCAGCAAATACAGACGGACATTAAGAAGGCATAGCGTCAAAAAAATATGATTGCGGCCGGCAGGCTGCATGTCGACCACGCCATCCGCCTGCTCAACATTGGGCGCGACGCTCTCGTTGTAGGCTTGGCCCGTACCATGCCAAGTGGACGTCTGTCCTGACCCTGGCCACAACCGGGTCTTTGAAAAACAAGGCGTTTGGCCGCTCCGCCAACTTGCCAACCTTTGCATGTTGCAGGGACGCGGTACGGGTATATCCAGACCGATCAAGAACTGGTCGCATGCTGCTTCAGCGCGGGAAGCGGAAACGACACCGGGCGGCAAGAGCAAGGACCGGGAGGACTGGGCAGTGGAAATCATGCCGGTGCCCTGGAGCGCAGAGCTGCTGAGGGAAGCTGCTCGGCCGCTCGAGCCGCACATAGCCTGACGAACGGAGCTGGCCCTGGTGGTGGCTCTGCATGCTGGCGCTGAGCGATGGCCCACCACGCGCTGGTCCCAAAGGCGGACATTGTTCCCAATCAACAAGTGGGACACTGTGAACAAGGGTGATGGGCGTGGATGGGTTTGGGCGGCGCCGGTACTCCCAGGTTGAGACACCGGCCAACGATTTCATGGATGACCATGATATGCTTGATATCTTTGACGACTCGACTTAAGAAGAGAGGCAAGGGCGCGACGAGTCTTTTTTTTTCCGTTACAGTCCCCCTCCCCTGGTCCCCTCTCGCCTCCCTCCCCCATGGTCCCTACCTCCTCGCCTCCCCCTAGTCGTGCCGAGTGTAGTCGGTGCCGAGTGTTGAGTTCTTTTTTTTGGTTTTGTTGCTCTTGTGTTTTTTTTTTTTTACCACAGAGGGCAGGATGGCATCTAGGGGTATCGCTCAAGTTCCCTTATTTCTTTCCGTGTTATCCTTCTTTTTCTTTTGTCTTTTATCCTTGCTTTCCCTGCATCCCTGGCTTGGGGTTCTTTTGACGCCATTTTTCATCTATTTTCGCTTTACCGGTCCCCAGGTATACTGCTAGGCTTGTTCATGTCAATATATTAGTGCAGTCCGTGCATAAGGTTGAACGTTTAGCGGAACGTTTTAGCGTGTCAAGTGCTGGGTGGGACTGGCGCGCCCTCCACTGGTGGGAGTAATGCTAGTTTTACGGGCACTTTCAAGGTTAAATGCCCATGGACAGAATAGCGCGCTCGATTCAACAATACCTTACGGAGTATTGTTGTTGTGTACAGCTACAGCGATCACAGCGATTAATACAGCACATTTAACCGCAGCACATACGCCACTGCCAACAGAAGACATGGCACAATACAACGCATGCCGTTATACAAGTATTCGCTGAATTAATTGTCCCTTTGATAAGGTGCGTTATGTGCGTTTTTCAAATCAGTGAACACTGTGCGTTCAATGTAGCGAATACAGCGCACTTATCAACAAATACTTATGGAGGCTTTAATTGCACTTTAAAGTGACCGAGAGAGGGCGAATTTTGTCGTCACAAAGCGGCATGGACGGAGGATTTAAACTCGACATAGGCACAGCAAGCCAGTCTAAAAAAACAGATGACCTGCGAATCAGCAGCCACTGGAATGAAAGGCCGATGTATGGTGAGGCAGACCGCCGTCGCAACACCCAATTTTGTTCTCGGCACGGTTCTTCCAAGGTTGGCTGCCACGCGGCGATCGGAATGTGCGATGTGCTCTGTGTGGCTTCTCAATAATAGGCGTGCCATGTGTCTGGGGGCGATGTCGTATTTTTAGAAGCAGCAGTGCTGAGGGCCCCCAGTTCCAGGAAAGTAGAAAAAGGCAGCAAATGGTAGGGCTGAGCTGGAGCCCAGGTGGAAACGCACTCTGCAACCCCGGCACCTGGAATACGAGTCATGCAGTGCCATGTTGCCTCTCTCCATGCCGAAAAAGGAAAACGTTGGACAGCCATTATGTTAAGAAAAGGAAACAAAAACCATGCTCACAGTCTTTTGGAGCTGGTTTCTTCCGGCGTTCATTCAGCCTGGCGTTGCTAGGGTGCAGCTCGTATACGCAGGCAGGGGGAGCACCACGTCAACGTCTTTGCGGATCGGCACGGCGAGGTTCTCTTACGAGCAGTCGCTCAGCGGAGAGGCCAACGTCAATGCTGGGTCACAAAAGAAAGAGAGAAAGGGGGGAAGGGAAAAAGAAGAAAAAAACCAAGGCCCACCCACCAGCATAGCTTCTCTCGTATTCTCCCCGTCGCGGCCCAACTGCCATGCGTTGTCTTTTAGCTTTACATTGTTTCCCCGTGTCCTCCTCCACCTCGCCTTCCCGATGTAATACATGTAGGGAGAGACGGGGGCAGCGGATGGTTGTGGGCTGCGCAGCGTTTTGCTCAGCGTAGCAGTCCAAGTTTGATGTTTTTGATGTCGACAGCGGCGTGGCTGGCGAACTGGCTTGGCTTCTGCGTCACCCGTCGATGGTGATTGGATTATGATTCATCGAGAGGAAATGCCAGGCAAAACAGTCTTCTCTCCTCTCTCCTCCTCTCGCCCGCCGTGCCAATGTCCATCTTGGCGTCAGCCTCCGCTACGAGCCGTGCTCGTATTCAGTGTCGATCAGTGAGCATGCGCTGGAATCGCGAGGACAGACCCCTGTAAACAGCCTCTGTCTCGCTGCAATCTACCAACACGGCACTGTAATTGATCCGCCTGTCTCAGACCTGGGGCAGGGGCAGCAGGGGGACGGGACTGTCAGCTGATGTCTGTTTCTCAACGGCAAAACAAGTCTTCGTGCTTTCTTTTTTGCTTTTTTTTCTCTATTTTCACTTGCATATTTTTTTTTAGAAAAAAAAACTGATTGCATTCAGCCTTTCGATCAATGAATTCTCGTGACTGTTTTCGGTTTGCTCTACTCTGGCCTTGTTACCTCCATGCAAGCGAATTCGGTCCGCTTAGAACACGTCGTGGCTGCCGATCAGGTTTATTTTTATGTATTTTTTGTACCTTCTTTCCCCCTTCGTGTGCGGGAAAGGCATGGCAACGTCTACCCCGTATTTGGGATCCTTTTCAACGAGTTGGACCCTGGGCCAAACAAGTGGGCGCAGGCTGCACGTTTACGAGGTGGGATGTGCAGCGCAAGGTACTGCCAAACCGGATCCCGAAAACGACAGAAGATAAAAGGAGAAAAAAAGAAGAAGACGGAGCGTAAGCCTTGTTTGTTATGCTGACCCAGGGAGGTTGCCCTCCTAAAGTTGCATGTGCTCTTTTTCGTGTGTGCTCCGCCCGACGCCGCTGAACGTGCGGGAGAAGGATGTCATCGGTGAAGTTGAGGGCCGACGTCTCGGCGATATTCGAGAGATTCGAAAATAGAAACCAAGGTGAGCAAAGCCAAAAAAAAGACACGAGATACCGGCTTCTCCTCTGGCTCTCATCGTCCCAAATTGTCTATAAAAGAAGGCTCGTCGTCCTCTCTTTCAGTCCATTGATTCTTCACATCACAACAATCACATCACAACAATCACCTCACAACAATCACCTCACAACAATCATATCCACATCCACATCTACATCCACAACAGCAACACCGTCACACCTACCATCTTCATTTACCTCTACAACTATCTACCATCCTCACTACACCCACCACCGCCCATCATGAAGTACACCGCTACCCTCATTGCCGCCGCTACGGCCGTTGGCCGCCATGCCCTCGTTCTCGTCCGCCGCCAATGCCAAGCGTGACCAGTGCACCTTTGGCACCTACGCCTGCCTGGCCGACGGCTCGGGTGTCCAGATCTGCGACATTGAGGGCAACTGGGAGCTCGTGGGCGCCTGCCCGGCGGCACCTCGTGCGAGTTACCTGCCGCAGAACGGCTACGACCTGCCGTTCTGCACGAGCAACCCCACAGCCAACAAGGCAAAGGCCAAGCGCGACGGCGACGCCTACGGCGGCTACGACTGGTGCCCGACGCCCGGCCAGTACACGTGCGACGGCTGGAGCGCCATCCAGGTCTGCAACACGACCAACGGCCTCGAGAAGGTCGGCGATTGCCCGGCGGGCTCGCACTGGCGGCTACATCAACAACATTCCCTTTTGCGTGGAGTAGTGTTGTCGTCACACTTGCATCCCCTCGCCAGAGAGCCTGTCCCGCTATGAGAATCATTGTTTGTCACAGTGAGGCTGCCACAGTTCCTTCTGCAGCATTCCTTCTGCAGCAAGGCCTGTGCTGGTAAACACTGTCGACAGGTTTCAATGGTTGGATGGGCACGGTAGACACGACTGCGCTTAGTTTGAGGATAACGTTTATTTTATCCCCCCCTTTCTTTCGTTTTCACTTTGGGTCTTTCATAATCCGGGTTCTGGAATATTTGATTTCGTCTACTCGCGGGTTTGACAGAGTACACGCGCCCTTATATATAAAATACAAGCAAGCTTTGACCGGTCACACCACATTACCAGCGACTTACTAATCAACGTAGTAATACACCTGCTAACACTATATCCTCATTGATACAAGCATGCTTCAAAAACAGTGTACATTGTGCTTGGAGGTTATGGTCATTAGCCTGTGGAAGGGAGCATCCTGCTTGATAACCACGTACGCTCGTCCCTTCACAGTGGCATATTACAATAACGGACAGCTTTCACGTCGTCTTACACGGAGCAAAAAGAAATATCTTCGATACAAACTGGCAAAGGTAAAGCTTCACAGTATTTTCATCTACTCCATCACTATCCGCTCATTACAGCATGACAACGCACCGGCCCACCACCCTCACTCCCGTGCCTTGGGCAACGGGTAGCCCCCCAGCTTGGCAAACAGCTTGCCGGCCTCGCCCATCAGCGCTGTCACGTCGTCGCCCATCCACTGCCCGATCAGCGCCGCCCGCGTCATCTCCAGCTCTCGCCGAATCAACCCGCAGGCCAGCACGCACGTCCCTGTCGCCGCCAGGTTGAGGGCCTGCTGCAGCACCACGCCGGCCACGTCATCGGGCGTGTTGGCCTCGAGGCCCGCCGCGGCCCAGGCGTCGGCATAGCCGGCCGTGATGTGCGTGGGCGTGTAAAAGGGCGCCACGGCGTTGAGGCGGACACCGCACTGGGCGGCCGTGGCCTGGCACGACCGCAGCAGGCCAACAATGGCGTGCTTGCTGGCAATGTAGGCGGTCACGCCGGTGCCGCCAAAGTAGCCGACGTCGAGGCAGCAGCACAATCGAGCCGCCGTGTCCGCTGTGTTTTGCGGGTTGCTGCGCATCGTGTGCAGCCCCATGCGGATCGTGTTGAGCGTGCCCTTGACGTTGACGTCGATGACGCGGAACGCCTCGCGGCTCTCGAGCAGCTCGCCGTCGGCGTCGACGGCGTCCAGGTCCAGCACGGGCTTGGTCTCCATGATGCCGGCGTTGGCCACGACGACGTCGACCCGGCCGAACGTGGCGACGGCCGTCCGAAACAGATTCTTCATGTCGGCCCAGCTGAGAATGTCGGCCGGCACAAAGATGGCTCTGTCCGGGTGGGCGAGCGTCGGGATGAGCTTCTCGGCTGCGGCGCGGGCAAGCGAGAGGTCGGCAATGACGACGTTGGCGCCGTGCTGGCTGAAGAGCGCGGCCGTGGCGGCGCCGATGCCGCCGGCCGCGCCGGTGATGACGACGGTCTGGCCGGCCGCTGAGGCGAGCACAGCCGGGTCAATCTCGACGTTGGGAGGAGGCATTGAGCGTGGTGTGCTGTGCTGTGTCACGGGTCTGTTCTGTGTTGTCAGTGACAAGTCATGGAAGAGCATGCAGCGAGGTCAGCGAGAGATGCTGTCTCTTTACGGCCGGTCATGGCCGCCGTTGTCCCTTGTCACCGTGTCATTCGCCAGTGACTCGCCAATGATTCGCCAGTGGCCGGCCTGGCCAGTGCGGGGAATCTGGACGTGGTGCGGAGAAGGCCCCGGCTGCAGGGTGGTAGCGGGAAATACGGAGTATTGCAGAGTATTATGCGCACTAAGTCGACTAACACACACTGTCTCGGAGAAGACTATTCTGCCCCGTCCAGAGACAAGGGTGGACGTGTAGGTGGCCCAGTGAATCACTAGTAAAAGGGTTCAGAGGGTGCATTAGCCGCGTAGCCTTTTGGCCTTGCAACAGCCAACAGCGGCGGCGATCTCACGATGGGATTGGATTACTCCCGCACAGGCCATGGAAATAAACAAAGGCCAGTGTGACGAGAACAGAACCAGCTTTCCAGGGCGCCTCAGGCTTGACGAGACTCCGGATGTGATGTGCAGGGCTCGGGAGATGAGCAAGATGTGTGATAGCCAAGAAGTGAACACGTCTTCTGGAGTGGTGATCGAAAACGATAAAGACAAAAGGGGCTTCCACCGCGTGGCTATCATCGGCATTGGATTGAAAGCACTTTGTTCAGAGCCAAAAGTCTGAAAACGTCAAAGATAACGATTGTGGTCATGATGAATTCAAAACATATTATATACATGTCTTACTCGTCACAAAAAGGGACGTCAAACACATCAACGTGTCGACGTCTCCAATCGCCACCCACTCCCGCCGTCTACACCTGCCAGCGCAGCTCGTCGGTGCCCGCCATCTTGGCATTCCTCCGGCGGTAATGCACCATCAGCGCGAAGCTCAGGCACGCGGCGACAAACACAAAGCCCGCGTTGATGCCGTGGCCCAGGCGGTAGATGGGCGCGTCCTGGGCGCGGTAGATCCACACGCCGATGATCTGGCCAGGGCCCGACACGGCAATGTTGAGGCCGTCGCCAGGGCGCCCGCCGTCGTCGTGCGCGCGTTGTCGCCGACCCACGCACAGAGCGCCGGCAGGCCGCCAAAGACGCCCGCCGTGGCCAGGCACAGCATGGCGTAGCGCACCTTGTAGGACTCGCCGGGCAGCGCCGCCAGGACAATGTAGGAGACGGTGGCCAGCAGGAACGAGAAGCCGGCGGCCATGCCGCGCTGGCGCGTCTTGTCGGACACGTACGAGACGGCCAGCGCAAAGACATAGGCCGCGGCGTAGGGCGGCACCGTGTAGAGCTGGGCCTGCAGGTTGGCATAGCCCAGGCCCTGGACAATGGTGGGCGAGAACAGCGAGAGCGACGCCACGCCGCAGCCGGCGCAGCCATACACAAAGTAGTGCAGCCACATGCGGCCGTCAAACAGCACGGTCTTGGCGTCCTGCCAGTTGATCTTCTCGGCCACCGCGTTGCCGTGGATGCCGAGGCGACGCTGCTCGAGCTCCTTTTCCCCGGCCGACAGCCACGCCACGTCCTCGGGGTAGCTGGGCAGGAAGAAGAAGATGGCAACGCCCAGCACAATGGACGGGAGGCCCTCGATGATAAACAGCCAGCGCCAGGCCTCCAGACCACGGCGCCGTTCATGTGGCCCACGCCGTAAGCAATGCAGCCACCAAACGCGCCGGACAGCGTGGCGCTGCACATGAACGAGGCGATGCGGGCGGCACGCTCCTCTGCCTTGTACCAGAAGCTAAAGTAGTAGATCATGCCGGGGAATATTCCCGCCTCTGCGCCGCCGAGGAAGAAGCGGAGCGCCGTGACGCCAGCCGCGTTGGTGGTACCACCGATGCCGGCACAGAAGGCGCCGAAGCAGATGACCAGGAAGGCGAGCCAGCGGCGGGGCGAGGCAATCTTGAGCATGAGGTTGGAGGGGCCTCGAAGATGCAGTAGGCAACCATGAAGAGCATGAGGGCGACGGTGTACTGGTGGGTGGACATGTTGTTGGTCTGGAGGATGTCGTTGCCGGTGTTGGAGTTGAGGATCTTTGCATTGCCTGGAGAGTTAGCAAGAATCGAGCGAAGCGAGGACAGAAACGAGCGGAGCGAGGACAAGAACGAGCGGAGCGAGGACAAGAACGAGCGGAGCGAGGACAGACAGAAACGTACCAATGTTGGAGCGGTCAATGTAGCAGAGCAGGTAGATGAGGGCCGTGTGGGCAGCAGGCGGTAGTCGATCTTGCGGACGATGCGCTTCTCCACGGCCTTTTCCTCCTCGGTCAGGACACCCGCGTGGCCAACGGCCTCAAACTTGCCCTGCTCGACCATGTCGACGGTGCCTCGTGGACGCCAACGGCATCGGCCTTTTCGATGGAGGACATTGTCTTGAGTGGTGGTGATGATGTGAAGGGCAGCAATGAAGAGATGCGGATGGGAACAGAAGAAAGCAAAGGAAAAGAAGGCGAAGACACGGACGATCAATGGGATAAAGAGCGGGAAAAGACAAAATAGAGGAGATTATGCAGACTATATACGAGACAGAGACCAGGCCTTGGCACTCTCCTTTTATATCCACTTGAGGGAGAGATGCTCTTTTCAGGGACAAAACACCACACTGTAAAACGTAAAATCTGTATTACGTGAATCTGGGGTATGGAGCCATGACCCACCGGCAGCACGGTCTGGGAAAAGGGGGGGGGGCGGAGAAGGCGTGTTTTCCCTTTTCCCCCAGGTTTTAGTCGAGAAAGGATTGGCAGAGAGGATCACGTACGTCGGGAGGAACAAGTTGGCAGACGACGATTTCCCTCCATAGGAAGAGGAACCAGCGCTGTCAAAGCAGGGGCCAGCCCGGCAAAGGGACCGTGAGTGCATGGTAAGAGACGAAAGATGTGCATATCCAAACATACAATGAGCATCACACAGGTCCTTTAAGAGAGGATGCGCTGGCATTCGAGGGTTTTTGAATTTGTTTTCTTAATCTCTGACTTTCGATGGGTTTTGTTTCATGTCTTCGTTATTTTAGGTGCCACACCGTGTGTACTCGGCTCATTCCCACGGGGTACGACGTGGAGGAGGGGATACATGTGGAGGGAGCCAGTGAGCCTGGACAATGGCTGTGGTCAGGGCGCCAAATGCCAAGCATGCTTCGACTCAGTAGTATTTTCCGGTGGACGGCAGTGGCCACCGGCTTTTTCTTTCCTTCTCTTCTTTTGGGGGCGCTGTCTGCGGCTGCTTCTCACTCCCTGATCTGGCCCGTCGGTGGTCTTTCAAGACTTTGTAGACTGGGAGACAGGCAAAAGGAAGGCTAGCAAAATGCGGAGACAACCTTCCTGGGGCCCCAGCCATCCCCAGCATGTCCTGTCCACCGAGGCGTTGTTTCCGGGCAGTACCCGGACGGACCATCTCCGCCCTCCGCCCTCCGCCTCTGCGTATCACATCATGGGCTTGTGGCCTGCTATGCCTTGCTTTGCATGTCCTTTGTGCTTTTGTCCTGCCACTGCCTCGATACTCTCTCGTTCCTGTTTCATCGCCCCCGTGACTGCATGTTGGCTTTTGCCCTCACTCCACTCGCTCCACTCGCTCCTAGCCTCGACTTTCTCGTCTTCCCCGTCTTCGCCGTCTTCCTCGACTTGCCCCCTGGCTCTCTTCCCGGGGCGCTTGGTGTCGTCCGTTGCCTCGTTGATCTCCCCTTCCCTTGGTTTCTCCGAGCAGCACTCCGAGCGGAGAGGGGATCGTCGTATTTCGTGTCACCCTCATTAACGCACACGCCACAAGCGTCCCCGGCGAGGGCCATTTCGGCTCCCCCAAATGTATTCTTGTTATTTGTTTATTTTATTTTATTTTATTTTTGTTTCATTTGGCCGACCGCGAGATCACCGGAAAGGAAAAGGATGCCCCGGCGAGGAGATCAAGGATGCAACGTGCTGTTTCGGTTGGGCAGGGGGAAACAAGACAGATGGGCGGGTTATGACCAAACGCGACACGGAAAAAGGAGTGAAAATAAACAAAGCTGGAGGAGGGAACCTGTTTTTTCGTAGTCAGTAAAAAAGACCCGGGCAGCCAGTGGTCAGTGTTGATATTCCCTGTCTCACCATTATCATCAGCAAACACTCTCACTATACATCTGCCTCCCTATCCGCGACACGAACATCACGACGTCTTGTTAACATACCACCCACCATCACACCCCCCCCCCCCCCCGCCCTTCCCAACAATGGCCGACGTCGCCGACTACCCCGTCTACCCGACCTCAAGGGCAAGGTCGCTCTCGTCCTCGGCATCGGCCAGGCCCGCATCCCCGGGTCCGACAACGCCGCCGCCACGCCCACCAGCTGGGGCAACGGCGCCGCCATCGCCTGGATGCTGGCCCGCAACGGCGTGCTGCTGTTCGCCTGCGACATTGACCTGGCGGCCGCCCAGCACACGGCCGAGCGCGTCCACGCCGCCTACCCGGATGCCGTGGTCGACGTCCAGCGCGCTGACGTGACGCGTGCCGCAGACATTCAGGCGCTGGTCGACGCCTGCCTGGCCCGGCACGGCGGCCGCATCGACATTTTGGTCAACAATGTCGGCGCCACGGCGGCCGGCGACCCGGCGACCATGGCCGAGCACGTGTGGGACGCGCAGATCAGCCTCAACCTCAAGAGCGTGTACCTGAGCATGCACGCGGTGCTGCCGATCATGGAGAAGCAAGCGACGGGCGGCGCGATAATCAACAACGCGTCGATTGCGGGCGTGCGGTTCCTGGGCAAGCCGCAGGTGGCGTACAACGCGGCCAAGGCGGCGGTCATCCAGCTGACCAAAGTGACGGGCTGCCTCTACGCGGCCAGGGGCGTGCGGGTCAATGCGCTGGCGCCGGGGCTCATGTTCACGCCGCTCGTGGAGCGCATGGCGTCGAGCAGCGATCCCGACGAGCAGGCCACGTTCAACAAGATCACGCAGCACAACGTGCCCATGGGCCGGATGGGCACGGCCTGGGACGTGGCCACGGCGGCGGCGTTCCTGGCGAGCAACCGCGCAGCCGGTTACATTACGTCACAGACGCTGGTTGTGGACGGTGGTCTGACAAGTTCCACAGGCACAGGCTTCGGCCAGTAGGGGGGAAAGGCGGGCAAGTCTGAGCGGCACATCATGTATATAAAACGTTCATTTGTTTTGTCATCATCGTGGGTATATACGGAAAGCGTTTGAACTTTGTCGGAATCCCCAGGAAAACCTTTACAGCTCATGCAGTGACCCTCGCCGTGACGACCGCGTCTGCCTGCGGTCGTTGTCGTGGCTGTCGTGGCTGTCGAGATGTGTTGCAAAGGTAGTGGTCGTGTCGTGCTGCTGCTGCTGCTGTAGAGCTTCCATGGCCAGTGTGATGCCGTCACCAGCTGCAGCTGTGCTCACCGCGTCCTCTGGCGGCCGGTCACGTAGCACCGACACAATCTCAAACTCGCGGGCCACCGACGGACTCCATGGCGCATACCGCTCAAGGAAGCCAAACGCAAACCGCCGCCACGCCTCGTACGTCGGAGGCACCAGCTGCCGCAGCGCCGGCACGGTGCTCCGCTCCAGCGTGTGGAACAGCAGCAGCATGCCAAACAGCTGCGTGCACAGGAAATACTTGAGGTACAGGCAGTCCATGACGTCCAGCGTCGGCCGGATGACGGAGCACCAGCGCACGGCACAGGCCAGCGCGTCGCGGCACTTGTCAAAGTCGGCGGCTGTCATTGAGTCCGGGTGGTGCAGCGCGCGGTGCAGCAGCGGCCGCCGCAGGTGGTAGCGGGCAATGCAGTAGCGCGCCTGCAGCCAGGGCACGACAAAGACGCTCGCTGGCGTGGGCGGGGCAGACGACGCGTCAAAGCCAGAAGAGGAAGAGCCCGTGTCCGCATAGCGGTGCGCGTTGTCGTCCTCCCACTGCAGGTAGCCGGGTAGCTGGGACCGCCACTGCTCGAGCTGGTGCAGCAGCTCGTCCTCCAGGGCCTGCGGCGGGTAGTCGGAGCGCGCCATGGTCGTGGCCTGCGAAGCCGCTTCAATGGTCTGGCCCGAGGCGAGCGCCTTGCTGCGGTTGGCAAACAGACTGTCGCAGAGGCGCGTCAGGATGATGCGGTGCGCAATCTGCGACAGGAAATGGTAGTGGCAGAAGGCGTCCTGCTCTTCTTCTTGCGAGGCCGGCATTGTCGACGAGCCAAGGCCGCCGCCCATCATGCTCGCGCCCACGCCCATACGCATGCCCATGCTGGGCGCGGCAAACGAGAACGCCGCGATGCCCGGGAACTCGACAAACGTGGGCAGTGGCACGCGGTCCTCGTAGTTTGCGAGGTTGGACACGGGGAAGTCGAGCTCCTGCGTGAGGACAGCCTCGAACATGGCCGTGATCCAGAACAGCCGCGCCTGCATGTCCATGGTCCACTCGTCGCAGTCCTTGGGGATGCAGGCCCAGAAGCTCGTGCAGCACGCCACAGCGCGCGTCACGTGGGCCCACCAGTCGAACGGCCGCACGAGTTGCGAGTAGAACAGGCCGCAGAGGAGGTGGTACTGGCAGGCCTGCAGGCTGCTGTCACTGCCCAGCATGCCGATCCGCTTGCGTGCCTCGTTGAAGAACACGAGCCCGTTCGTCCCACGCGTCGTCGCTGCCGTCCAGGCCGGCGGTGCTGTCCGGTGGTCGTAAGGTGACGTGGATGACATGCGCTGCCGCTGCTGATGCCCGCCTGCCGCAGCGCCTTCTTCCCCAGCACGCCCAGCGCCATGGTCACCAGCACAATGCAGCTCTCCATGTTCACCCGAACCCGTGCCAATGGCCACACCCAGGCTGTGCTGGCTGAAGAGCCGCCGGTCCAAGATCGGGTTACCCAGGTTGAACGTCGTAAAGTACTTGTCGCCGAGGTCCTTGACCACGGACACGTTGAGCTGGGCCAGCCAGTTATCGTTGCCCGCGGTGCCGGTGGTGCCAACAATGCCCGACAGCGGCGGGAAGGGCAATGGTGGACGCCGCTGTTCGAGGACAGTCGCGGCAGCCGCGTCGTAAATGTAGGTGGATGCGTCGGTGTTGTTGGTGTTGTTGGTGTTGCCCATGTTGGCCCCCATCATGGGCCCGCGGGGACTGACGCTCCCCCTGGCACCGCTCTTATGCAGAAGCTCGCGGATGGCCGGCCAGTTGGCCAGCTGCCGGATCGGGTACTGGATGACGGGCACGTGGCGTGGCCGGCGCGTCGTGTGGTGGTGCTGCTGCTGCAGGTGCTGCTGGTACGACGGGCTGGCCGCCGACAGCAGGGCATTGATGCCGCTGTGGCATGCCCGTCGCGGCTGAGTGTGCTGCCCGCCGAGGGCGAGGCCAGGTCGACCACAGGGCTGTTCGTCGCCGTGGCGCTGTACCCCCGCTCCCGGCCCGCAAATATGGCCGACGGCGAGGGCATTGCCATGGCCGAAGACGAGGGTTGTGGAGGCGGAGGCGGTGGTGGCGCTGCCGGTGCCGGTGCAGCAACAACCACGGCTGGGGGAGGCTGAGCCGCCCCGTGGTGGCTGCCATGGCTCCTCTTCCGTTTTCTCAGTCGCTTGTTGTGTCCTTGCCCATCAACATCGTCGTTGTCGTCATCATCATCATCATCGTCATCATCGTCGCCACTCCCCCCGTCCCTGAGCAGCTGCTGGCCCTCTTCGATCTTGGCCTCGATCCGCTGCAGCGTGTTGAAGATCATCCCCAGCGACACCTCATTCTTGGTCGCCTTGCGCTCCGCGTACCGGCACTCCAGCCCGCCCGTCCGGCACAGCCCGCACGGGTTGCCGCCGTCGCATCGTGTCTTCTTCTGGCGGCAGATCTCGCAGGCCTGCCGCGCAATGAACAGCCGCTGGCGCTTGGGCGCAACCGTCTGATCAATCTCGGGTGCGTCGGTGCCCCAGACGGCCTGCATGGTGGCGAGCACAGGGTGGACACGACAACTCGGCTGGCTGACAATCGAGAGGAGGTGCGTCTTGTGCCGGCGATATGCGCGCACGCGCAGCCTTCTGTTTCTCCGTGCGCACCCTCTTGTGCGTGAATGCACGGATGTACCGTCGCTTTCTGCGTAATTACTGTCGTCTGTTTGGCCCTGTCGTGCCCTGTTGTTCTTGATCGCCCGTGTGTTTGTTTTTGTGGTTGGAGCGTGGACGTTTGGCGATTAGGGAGTTGAGCAAGTTGGCCCCGGGACTAGGGGGCCTGGTTGCTTACGTACACCAAATATTCGGTTAGCGTTTTCCCAGAAGCTCCGCTTTTTATGTTCAGATCACGTGCCAACTCTTGGAGCCGGTGCATGCGGCTCACGGAACACCCTTTCTTGTCTTCTCCTCTCTTCTTCTTTCCTCTTTACTTTGAGATCAGGTTTGCGAAGATATTCATTGTTGTATAGATTTATTTTTAAATTAGAACCGAAGTGATTCACAGTGGTGATTGGTGATTACTTGATGATAAATTTGAATGGATAAACTAAGTATATTTTATTTCAATTTATTATTTCTCATACATTTGCTTCCTCATATTTCTCTTGGAACTAATATCTTCAGCTACGTATATTTGCAAGCGGCCATTAAAAGAAGTAGATAGCAAAAAAAAAAAAAAAAAAAAAAAAAAAAAGATAACCTGAGAGTCACCACAGGACAAACAAGATAGACTTGACTATTGAAAAAAGACTTGAATTTACCACATTGTTTTTCACAGCTGACAATGCTGTATCATTGGGGGCTCGCCCGAGTAAAAATCTACGCAAAGCCTACACAAAGCAAACAGGTACCACTGTTGAAATCGTCACCTACCTAGTTGCAAAGCATAATCTACCCAGTGACTTTGTGCTCACGAGCAGGCACAGTAGTCGCTGTAAGCATTGTACATGCACAGGTTTCCATTTCTGGTGCACTGCAGAGTGTCAGTTGCCGTCTATTTCGCAGCTCCGTTTACAGAATCATACAGGGGGCTAGGGCTTACCGTTCCCAGGTTGCACCAGCAGGCATCGTAGTTGGTCTCGTCCGACCAGAAGCACAGCTGCGTCCGCCACTGGCAGCGGCCAAACGCATTGACAAGGCTCTCGTCAGGCGGTGGCCAGTCCGAAGCGGTGGCCGTAGCGGAAGGGGCCGACAAAGGTGATTCAAGCAGAGGAAGAGCAGGAGACACTGCTGGAGACACTGCTGGAGACACTGCTGGAGACACTGCCGGAGACACTTCTGGGGACATTGCAGCGATCGACAAGGCTCGAGGAATGGACAGAGTGAAAAGACTGCCAGCGTACACGCCCAAAATGGCGGCCAATGCCACAAAGCACACGAAAAGAAAGCTGTACACGGCCATGGTGTAGCCAAAGTGATGGATGTTTGTAAAACGAGGCTGTTAGACTCGTCAGCCATGGAAAAGGCTAAAGGAGAGCCGGGTCAAACTTATATGAAAACAGATATTCTGCAGCAGTGACCTCGGTGCTGAAAGTCTGCCACCGCAACATGGGAAGCTCGTCAATTGTCTACAGTTCACTTGTACTCCGTGCTTAATCACCTCTTCATCACAACGCAGCCACTAACTTTGGGTCATCCGACAAGTGATCTAATTGGCTTCTATTCAAACTTGTTTTTATCGAGCATCTATATATGGTACCGCGATTTGTCACGACTGGTCTATTTGAAACCCCCACCGCCTTTCCTATCATTCTCCCCTCCCCCCTCCTCCAAGGCCTAGACATCGTGCTCCACCTCATCCACCGTGGGCACCTTGTTCAGGTCGACGCCAAAGTGCTTGTTGACGTCCTTGATCACATCGTACAGCACCTTGGTCTCGGCATTCGACACGCCGACGCGGCGCGTGCCGCGGATGTGCCACCACGTCTCCGTCTTGAGGTTCTGCGACATGATGGCCGGGAAGACGACCATTTCCGTGTCGAGGTCGTCGAGCACCTGGCGGTCGCCCAGATACAGGCCGTAGGTAATGTGCTTGGACAGCCAGATAAAGTCCTTGTGCGCGTCAAACAGGCCCAGCGTGTCGGACGCGTTGTGCTTGTAGATCTTGGCGTACCAGTCCATGCCGCGTGCGAGGTTCGCGTCGTCGCACTGCCAGTCGGCGCGCGTCTCCGAGTAGTCCTTGTCCTCGGGCTGCTCAATGGCGCTGATGGCGAGGATGGCCTCGAGGGCTTGCAGACACCGACAATGGAGACGGCCTTGACCAGGGCCTCGCGCAGCCGGCGCACCAGGGCTTTGCGGGACTCGGAGGTGGCATACTGGGGCTGGCGCACGAGGTAGGCGTAGAGGTGCGAGGCGGCCTCGGGGTCCGGGCCGGCGACCATGCAGGCGATGACAACAATGTACCAGCGGTCCCTGGGGCCGAGGACGGTGGGCTTGAGCGCGGACTCGGTGCGGCGGAAGAGGTCGGCCAACGCCGTGGGCACCTCGGGGACAGGGACGGGGCCAGTGGCAGAGACACCTGTTGGGATGGGATGGTCAGCCTGGGTCGACGGAAAGTGAGGCAATTGAGGGTCCATTGTGCTGTCATGACATACCTTGTTGCGACATGGTGGGCGAAGTGGACTGGAAGAGTCGGCAAGTGATTGGATTTGGGGGACGGCAAAGAAAGGGGTGTTGGCGGAGCTGTTGGACGTGTGTACGCATACACGTACGCTGTGTCTGTGTGCGGGCAGATGCAGTCGGGACAAGGCGACAGGCGCGTGCCAGTTCCGGGATCATCAGGCGGTTCGCGAGCGGCCGGTCCGGAAAGAGGGCAAGTACGGCCAACTGTGCAGCCAATTCCCGACTCCTTCCCGTTTCAGTTTTTTTTTGCACGCCTTTCCTGTGCGCGCCGCTCCTTCCTTCCTCGCGCGATATGCTGACAGAGCTGTCAGATTTGGAGAGCTCTCCACCGCACTGTGCTCCACACGGTCCTGCGCACTGTCCTTGGGTCACTCGGGGCCGCGGACACCGAATAGGCTCCCCGCGACCACTGTAACCAAGCCAGACACCCCTGTCGGTTTCCCTCATTTCCAGGGGCGCTATTTCAACAACAACTCTTGTCTCTCGGTTCTCGTCTCTTGTCTCGTGTCTCCCCTCGTAGCAAAACGTCATTGGGCTCGCCCCTTTCCCACTCCAGCCACTTGCCGCGCAAGATGCCGATCTGTTATTCCAGGCCAAATCCACGGTGCCCCGATGGCCGTCCCACGGGCCAAGGCACGCCCAGAGCACGATAAATAGCAGTCTGTCGTCGTTTCTCGAGCTCTGGTCCTCCGCAAGACCGGGCCCGGCTCTCCACACGCTTCCCCCATTGACGCCAGCCTAGCCAGACAGGCGATTCTGGGCTCTTGCTCTGCAGGCACTTGGGCAGTGTTGGGCGGCATACGCGATACTGCCCGTGCTATGAATGGCCAGGCCAAGCTCGGCCTTCACTCCTGTAGACTACTTTGAGCCCTTCTTCTCCATCCCTGGCTCTCCAATCTCGAGGTTATCTGAGTTTCTGCCGTGCTTTACCCACGGCCTGCAATGCGGCTCCGCTCGAGGCTCGTCGGTCCGCTATCATTGGGCCCGCCCCGGATATGCCCCAGACTGCTCGCGGGCCAACCTTTGCCTGCTTTTGGGTTGGCTGCAACGTCTGGCCATGAAACCAAAGCCATCCCCACCATCCTCCCCGCACATTCACGGCAGGGTGCATTTGCGCTGCTCCTAGTGGCTGGTCCACGGACACATGGGGAACCTGCACGCATTCCGATCACTAGATTCCGTCGGAAGGGCCTCTTCTCTGTGCGTAACGATACGATGCGAGCGGAACGTGCCAACTCTGTCAACTCTGTGTAGCTAAATCAAAGGGACCAAAGCCCCCTCAAAGTCCAACTTCCCGAATATGCGGGGCTCCTTCCCCACGAAAGTAGACGAGGCGCGCGGAGAGGCAGTCGCAGCTCCGGACCATAAAAGAGGAAAGCGTGCCTGGTGTCAATTTGGAGACGAGGGGAAAGAGGGCACACTCCAGACCCAGGGCTCTTTCCTCTTCTGCCATCCATCTCCATCTGTTTCCAGGCATCTCCAGACATCTCCACTTTAAAGTTGAAGCCATTCCCTTGCACACGCGACAAAACACAGGCACGGATTTGCACAAAGCATCACCAACGATCACAGCTCCCCAAAAGAACACACACACACACACAATGGCCTCTGTCCCGCTGGCCGACCGCCTGCGGCACGACAACCGCATCGAGGACGACTCGTTCAATGTCGTGCCTGCCGTCTTCCCGAGACGTCCATTCCCGCGGGCACCGATGCCAGCAAGGTCGCCCACGATGTCGTGGAGGCCATCAACAAGAGCCTGGCGGCTAAGGACTACACGGGCCTGGCCGCTCTCTTTACGCCCTGTGGCCAGTGGCGCGACCACTTGCCGTGTCCTGGGACTTTCGCACCGTGCAGGGCCGGCGAAGATTGCCGTGTTCCTATCGTCGGCCGCGCCGGGAAAGCAGCAGCAGCAGCTGATACACTTTGCATCGACGCGTCGCAGCCGCAGCGCCAGCCGGCCCAGGCGAGCCTCGACGCCTTTGGCAAGCACCCGTGCATCGTGGCGTACACGACGTTACAGAGCAGCGTGGGCACCGGCCGCGGCGTGGTCCGGCTCATCTACACTGGCGACGGCACCTGGAAGATCTACGCCCTGTACACGGCTCTGCAGGAGCTCACGGGCTTTGAGGAGCCGCTGGGCCCGCGCCGCGCCAAGGGCGCCAGCCACGGCGGCGGCCGCAACATGAAGAATTGGAAGGAGCAGCGCGAGGAGGACCTGACGTTTACTTTGACGGAGCCCGCGGTGCTGATTCTGGCGCGGGCCAGGGCGGCCTCACGCTGGCGGCACGCCTCAAGATGCTCGGCGTGCCCACGCTGGTGGTCGACCGCGAGCAGCGCGTCGGCGACAACTGGCGCGGCCGCTACCGGCAGCTCGTGCTGCACGACCCCATCGGTTCGACCACATGCCGTACCTCAACTTCCCGGCCTTTTGGCCCATCTTCACACCCAAGGACAAGCTGGGCGACTTTTTTGAGGCATACGTGGCGCTGCTCGAGCTCAACGTGTGGACGCGCACCGAGATCAAGAGCCTGGCGTACGACGCCGCCGCCCGCCGGTACACAGTGACCGTCGAGCGCACCGACGCGGGATCGGGCGCTACCGAAACCCGCACGTTCCGCCCGCAGCACATTGTCCAGGCCACGGGCCACTCGGGCAAGAAGAACATGCCGGCCGTGCCCGGCATCGCGTCGTTCCAGGGCGAGCTGCTGTGCCACAGCTCCGAGTTCCCGGGCGCCCAGCCGCCGCCGGCCGGCCAGGAAACAAAGGTGCGCCGCGCCGTTGTCGTCGGCTCGTGCAACTCGGGCCACGACATTGCCCAGGACCTGTACGAGAACGGCTACGAGGTCACAATGGTGCAGCGCTCGTCGACGTGCGTCGTCTCGTCCAAGGCCATTGCCGACATTGGCCTGGGCGCGCTCTACTCCGAAGTCCGCGCAGGCTGCGCTTGCCCGTCGACGACGCGGACCTGCTGCTGTGGAGCGCGCCCACCAACCTCTCCAAGGCCGTGCAGGTGCAGGTGACGCAGCTCGAGATCGAGCACGACGCGGAGCTGCTGCAGGGGCTCGAGCGGGTCGGCTTCGCGCTGGACCGCGGCACCGACGGCGCCGGCCTCTTCTTCAAGTACTTTCAGCGCGGCGGCGGCTACTACATTGACGTGGGCGCGAGCCAGCTGATCATCGAGGGCAAGATCAAAGTCAAGTCCGGACAGGCCATTGCGCAGGTGACGGCGACGGGCCTGGACATGGCCGACGGCACGCAGATGCCGGCCGACATTGTGGTGTTTGCCACGGGCTACGACAACATGAAGACGACGGTGAGCAAGGTGCTGGGCGACAAGGTGGCTGCGCGCTGCAAGGACGTGTGGGACCTGGACGCCGAGGGCGAGCTGCAGGCCATGTGGCGGCCCAGCGGTCATCCGCACTTTTGGTACATGGGCGGCAACCTGGCGCTGGCGCGGTACTTTGGCAAGTTCCTGGCGCTGCAGATCAAGGCACAGCAGGAGGGCCTGATGCCGTATGCATGAGGTGACGGGCCGACACAGACAGACTCAGACAGACACAGACAGTAATATATCGGGTCCCCGAATAGACGGACGGACAGAGCAAACATGCATTGCCATATTCACACGTTAAACGCCCTGTAAAAACACGAGAAACGTTGCCGTTGGCGTAAAGAAAAGAAATACACAGAATAAAAAAAATGGTATATTACACAGTTCACTCACGCGCCTTGTCCGCATCTACACCGTTCCGTCCATGAAAGCCCCCCGAAAGCAGCCCCTCGCCTCCTAGTCAAACTCCCGCGACTCGCCAATCTCGCCACACGTCAAAGACGCCTGTCTCCGGCAGCCCGCGCCGCCGCAGCGCCTCCTTGAGCTTCTGCGGCGGCTCCAGCACAGGCTCCGTCGTCAGCGCCCACGTGCCCCAGTGGATGCCCCATGGCGCGGCGGCAGCGCGTGTCCTGGAAAATGTCGACGGCGTCCAGCGGGTCCGCGTGCATGCCCGAGAACAGCAGTGCGCGGCTTGTACGCGCCAATGGGGATCAGGCCGACGTCAAAGGGGCCGCGCAGCTGGCCAATGTGCGCAAAGTCGGGCAGCCCGGCCGCTGGGCACGCACGGCGTCGTCGGCGGCGTGGACAGCGGCCACGCGACCGTCGCCCTGCTCGGCCACCGCGGCCTCAATCTCCTCCTGGTCCTTGTCGACGGTGCGGTAGCCCGTATCGCCGCCAAAGTAGACGGAGCGGCCGCCGGGACGAGACGGCCCAGCTGCAACCACAGCGTGTGGTCGCGGTCAAAGGGCGAGCGTGCCGAGGTGTGCTGGCTCGGCAGGCACGAGATGAGGGCCTTGAGCGGGGGAATTGTGGACGGAGAGGGCAGCTGTTGCTGCTGCTGATGATGTGTTTTGCTGTCGATGTCGATGTCTTGGGGGCACTATCGCCACCGCTACTGCCGCGCGGGCCTAGGGTCACCGTCGCCTCGGCGTCCTGCCACCAGTCCAGCTCCGTCACCTGGTGGATGCCCGCGCTCCTGAACCAGTCGCCAGGCCGAGCCGACGAAGAAGTGCCGCGCGGCGGTGGTGCTGGCGGATCGTCTGCACGGAGGGCCCCGAGAGGTGGTCATAGTGGCTGTGGCTGATGACGACGGCGTCGACGGCGGGCAGGTCTGCCAGGACACACGGCGCAGGGCGTGAAGCGCTTGGGGCCCAGAAACGACATTGGCGAGCAGCGGTCCTCAAAGACGGGGTCGAACAGCACGCGCAGGCCCGTGGGGAACTTCAATGTAGTAGCACGCGTGGCCCGAGCCAGGTGGCGCGCAAGCGGGTGCTTCTTGGCCGGGTCGTTGTCGGGGAACCGCGTGCTCAGAAAACGTGGGCTTGCGCACCGTCACCGTCGGCGGCGTCGTGTCGGGCGAGTCGAGCTTGCCCTGGAAGCGGTACTTGACAAAGGTGCCCATGACCTTGAAGAAGCCCAGGGGGCCCAGCGTGCCCGCGGGGCCCAGGCCGTCGACAAACGACTCGTGCGGGGTTGCGGAACCTGCCCGTGGAGCCGTCCGCGTTGAGGATGTGGTGCGGGCTTGCCTGCGCTGTTGCGGGCGCGGCGCCCAGGCCTCGTGGGCAACGACGTCGACGTGGGTGGCCTGCTCCATGGCGTGCACGGGCGGCGGTGCGCCCTTGAGGGAGGACGTAGTCGACATTGGGGAGGAGGGGGGGTTGTCGAGGAGTTGAGGATCGAAGTTGCGCTGAGGTTGCTTGAGAGGTTCGACGATTACAGAAGGAGGCAGCAGGAGCTTCAACAGCGCTTGCAAGGCCCGGAGTTTAGGCGTGTTAGTGCTGGAGGTTTGGCCTTGACCAAAGACACGATCGACACCAACGCGAGGATGAGAGCACGTGAAGAGGACACAGGGAGAAAGGTCAAGGAAAAGCGGCGCGGGATTTAAGGCAGAGAGAAACGGGTGACCCGTCGCTGGCGCCAGCATGCTGGGTAATAACAGGAAATGACGATGCGGCGGCTTTGCGGACGATCGCCACCAAGACCGGCGCCTGCGGTTTCCATCTTCAGCGCATATCGTGGCCCTGGCACAGGCCCTCACGATACAAAAGTATCCAGGCACCTGCTGAGATAAGATACTACTCACGGAGACGGGCTCGAGAGAATTCTGTATTACTGCCCAAGTCGGCAAGCGCTGGTGCTGGGCGTGGCTATTTCCAGCAGTGATTGGCTGGAATTCACAGACACATTCCCGCAGCTCCACATTCCGTGCGCTGCTCCATTGGCTGAAAACGGAAAGTGTCTGTTAGTGCAGACGTTTACAGGCATATTTGTCTCTTTCCAGTGGCCAAAGCCCCTGATGCTGGCGGCCAGCAACACAGCGCCAAAGACTGGGTGCAAGATACTGTTGGCAAGGCCACAAGCATTGGCGTCAGCCTGGGCCGTTATAAAAAAACAGTCCAGCATTGAGGCAGGAAATATTACCGGTGGCCGACGCGCTTCATCGCGGCGGCGACGCAGCTCGGCGAAAAAACCTCCTGCAACCTTCCGAAACTCCGTAGCACGGCGCAAGTCGAGGAGAACGGGATATTCGTGTTTTTTATATAAGCGAATTGCCTTCTCGAGAAAGCCGTGTGCTTTCGGGCAGCTTGTATTGATGACGATGTCGGGACTTTTCTTTTCTTTTCTTTTCTTTTCTTTTTTTTTTTTGTCTTTTCTTTTTTTTTCTTTTCTTCCTCCAGCCATTATGCTGCCTATGTGACTTCCTATCTCCGCGTTCTTCCATGTGCAGTTGCCACGTCCGTGCAGGGTCCTTCTGCGGGTCTTATGAGAAAAGTCTGGAAGTGCGCTGAGTGTCAATTACGGTGATCTCGAGGTGTCAAAATTACTCCGAAATTGAAAACAAAACTATTTTAGTTTCTTTCCAGTAAAAAGAAACTTCAAATCGGCCATGCTACCTTCATAGACCCATACCAACCAATCATCCGCAACTATGAGTTCGAACGCCCGCGTTAGCTCAATCGGTAGAGCGTGAGATCTCTTAATCTCAAGGTTGCGGGTTCGACCCCCGCATCGGGCTCAAATCCTGATGCGCTTCTTTCACAGAAGCACCATTCGAATTCTCATTCTTTTTTTTTTCACCTCTTCTGTTTTTCTTTTTTTTTTCTGTTCGTTTATTTATGCTATTTTTGTATCTCTTTCAATCTTTGAATTAAAATGCCAAGTTGTATGTCTATAAAATTACGGAGCATTAGCGCCTTTTCTTTTTTGAAAAAAAACAGAAACAAGCTGGCAAAACTGTAAACAATAGAAAATAACGTCATCGAAGGAAACTAACCACGATCCCACATCTGATACATCACTTTCAGAGTGATTGTCCTCAAGTCATCATGCATCAAGCAATCGACCTCCGCGTCCCGCAGCAGGTGCTTTTTGGCGAGATGTCACGCCAAGGGATGGCCGACACTGTCATGAGTCACTGCACTGCTAGAGTGAGAGCCAAACGCCAGCTCCAGGCTGCCTAGAACACCAGTGCTCGCTTTACTGCACGTACTTGACACCACCTCCAATGAACCAGAGCTACACAAGCTCGCCAACACACACCTTGGACCACCCCATGGGACAGCTCTTTGTGCTGGGACAGACCGTTATAGGACGGACGTGCGTCTCCTCGTGTATATGACGTTAGTCCTCAGCAAGAACTAACCGCGGTTGGCGATGTGGCGGGTGACCACGGGAAAGCTCTGGGCAAAGGGGCGGGCGAAGCATGTATAAAAGAGCAGAGCAGCCCGCGTCATGCGACCATTTCTGTCTCGTCCAATTGTTCCAACCATCAATCAATTGTCGCTATCACATCGATATTGCCCACCAAAATCATCAAACACAAACAAACAAACAAGCACAAACACAGAAACAGAAACATCATGTCTGGACTGAGTGACGAAGCTGTCATTGAGGGACACGACCTATCGATAGGAGCCGAGCACGAGGCGCAGGTGTGTTCTCCCGGTGTTGCTATCTATGAGCCTTTACAGACTTGGGCATGCTACATTGGTTGTCTCACAGGCCGACCCCAAAGGACTTTAAAAAGGTCCATCCCGTGGGCGAGACGGGCGGCTCCATCCTGCCGGATCCGAAGGAGAGCACCGGCTCCAACGCAGGTGCCAATGCAAGTGAGAGCAAATGAATGAGTTTGAGGACAATGTCACTGGGTATGCACGTGGGACACCACTCAATGCCCCCCAGTTTGGGCAGAGTTTGAACACGGGCTTGCAGCAGCATCACAACAGATCTTGATATATTTCCATGTACATAGTGTGGCAGAAACGGCAATGAAAAAAAAATTTGCATGATCAATGCGTCACATACTTTTGCAGATTTGAGCACATTGCACGCACGACAGGATAGACGTGTACCAGAGACATGAACGGTATAGTAGGCTCGTCTTGACGCTGACCAAAAACCACCAGTCATATTTGACACGTACGCCATCACATCTCGTACGCAATGAATACCAAACAAATTTGACAGCGGAAGAGAGCCTATAGGGAATGTGCATATGTTGATAGCCCCCATCGTGATAACGAATAAGTGTGACCACATTTGATTAGCATGTCGTCACATGATGTGTTGATGCTGCAGTGGAATAAGCCAGCTCAATGTGTGCTGTCGTAAAGAGGCGCACCCAACCCGGTGTGTTTACAGTCCGTGGACGTGCTTTCTCTTTATCGCTGGCCCATGATAAAGTGGGCCTGTTTTATTATGCTGTTTCATACAAGTGCTGTTCTGTTTCTCTCTTTATTTTGCGTCGACAACAATATTGATCATGCAGTGATGTTCGTCTTATGTTTCGCCTTTGAAGGGCCTAAATGCACGCGACATGGATGACTCTCTTTCTAGCTTTTGTTTTTCACCCCCCGGTTTGAATATTCAGTGGTTCTCGGGATATAAATGACGATGACGCTGCTCATTGTGTGTCCTCTCCAGGCACATAATTATCGAGCGTGTTTTTCTTGGTGTCCGTGGTTTTGTTGACAATAGATTGCTTGTTCTTATAGTAGATCCTCTCTAGATAAGCCTAGCCCGTGGGCTTGCGGCCTCGCTTGTTAACTGTGGACACTGTTATGGGAGAATGACCATCCTGATTCAACCATGACGTGGTTGTGGGTGCAGAGTTCACATAACGAGTACGTATCTTACATACCCACCCACGTGGGCTGGTAAAGACTGCCGTGGTTGGTTCCACCTGCGGCGACCCGAGGTGAAATAAGCAATGAAACTGGCGATCGCCGGCACTTTTTCTACATCAAATGCACGGCCCTGGAGCCGAAAACTTGGGGAGACCCATAAATTTCCAGGAAACCGTTACAAACGTACTGCAGAACCTGTAGAATGAAAGTTAAAAGTAACTGTAAAACTATTACTGGAAATTGAAACACGGCAAAGTACAAAAAGACCCTTGTTTACATCGCATTTATTTTCAATCAACGCTTTCATCACCTTCAAACCGGCAAGTGTATTTCCTTCTTTTTTTTCGCATTATGGATTTCTCGGCTGGCTCAGCCATCGACGGCATGGTCCTCGGCTATCACGCCAGAGGCAGACAAACGCCTCTCACGATTTCCCGTGGAGCCGAGAGCAATGACCAAAGCACAGAGGCGAGCCCAGAGACGTCGTCTCTCGCCAACCTCGCCAGCCTCGCCAGCCTCTGTTTGTCGTCCGTCGCTTCTGGGCCGACTTTACGCTGGGCTTTTCCGACGGATCACCGTCCCTTTGCCCTGACGGCCGCGTCTCTCGTCGCTCGGCCGCACAGACACTGTGGTGTACGCCGGTCTGGCCGAGGTCCGCCGGCCTGCATAGCATGGGCATCAGCGGGTTTCTGTCGGCAAGACAGGCAAACGCTGGGTTGGCGGCGGCGGTGCCACTGTCCGCAAACGAAACGACGGCAGCGTCGGCCGTCGTTGCCCGCCATGTTGTGCCGCTGGCCTCCCTGCCGACCTCGAGACGCTGGTCATCGCCCACGTCAAGGCGCACCGCCGCCCACGCCCACCGGGCGCCGACACAGACGCAAACGCAGACAATGGCTACGTCTCGCCCGTCGTCACTGGCCTGTCCGTGGCAGTTGGATATATTGTTGGCGGCATTCTCCCCCTGTGGCCCGTATTTTTTTCGTCGTGCATGTGGGCGACGGCCTGCGGTGGAGTGTTGGCGTGTGCATCGTGGCGCATGTTCCTGTTTGGCTTCCTCAGGTGTTTTGCCGCGAGGGCAATGGCAATGCAGCCGACGCGTTAAAGTCGTCACCTACGAGACTGGCTGTGGGAGAGCACTTGGGCGGCTTGCAGATGGTTGCGTTTTGTGGCATTGCCAGTCCCTGGCGGCCGGCCTGTGTGTCTATGTGTTGAGGGGAAAATCGAAGATGCGGAAAGATGATGTCAGCAAGGGCACACGAACATTTACGACTGGGCTGCAACAGAAGCCGCCAAGACGGTGCATAGGCAAACAGTGGTGCATATGAAAAACAGCGGTGCAAGTTGCCTTGTCGAGGGGCAGATAAATGAAAAAAGGACAGTTGCTGGAACATTGAAAAAATAAAAGATAAGCATAAAACATAACATATCATAAACAAATAACAAACGCAGCAGCTGCAACCAAAAGAGTTATCTTCTGTTCTCAGAGCATACTATGGAGCGCTGGGAGCCTTCTCTCCTGCTGCTGCCACCTCTGCTGCCGGGGCACCGGCCGCGGCCGCCAGTCCAGGGCCGTCGAGCTTTGTGCCTTCTTTGCTCTTGGCGATAGCCACGCTGCAAATGTGGCTGCGGTAGTCTGTGAGCCGCTTGCGGGCGGCGTCGACGGGCAGCGTCCAGGGCAGCGCGCTCATTGTCGAGGCCGTCGGCAGCGCCATCGCCACCGGACTCGGTCATCTTACGGCGCCTCTCCTCGGCACGCTCAATCTCGCCGTCGAGATGCGCCTGCACCTGCTCGAGGCGGCCTTGGTCTGGACGATCTCGTCTGCTTGATGTGCGGAAGGGTCTTGTAGGAGCTGCCTCAGTTCCTTGTGGGTGTCGTAGTCGACGGCAAACGGCATCACCGCCGGCCACAAAGGGCTGGTTGAAGGGCACGGCGCCCGCCTCACTTCGTCGCCGGACTCGTTGCAGCTGGCCACCAGGTCCTTTGCCTCGCCGACCGACTTGTACACCACCACATCTGGTGGTACTTTGCAAACTCGGCATTGGCCACTTGGACCGCGCCGTCCACCACGCCCTTGATGCGGGGACGCCACGATGCCCGTTGCCGGCCTTGAGCTCTTTCTCGCTCTCTTGGAGCCCGTCTTGCACGCGTCCATGCCGAAGCGGATGCGCATCTTGGCCATATAGAGGTTGTGTGCATTCGTCTTGGAGATGTTGCCGACGCCGGTTTCGTAAGCGCGTTCTCGTGTTCTGTGATGTCCAGTTATACTCTCTCTCTCTCTTTCTCTGTCCGCCACGTGCTTCTGCCACCTACCTTCTCGGCGCTCGACTTTTACACGGCGTGGCCTCAGAGGGCGTCCTCCATCGGCAGAGGTCCTGCAGGGCGCCTCGAGGCCCCGTCAAAGATTCTTCCCGTACAGGAGCGCCTCACCACGCCGTTCATGGCCTGGATGTAGTCGTCGTGCGCTGACTTGAGCCCCGTCGCGCTCCTTCTTGGCGCCGGCCAGGGGGCCTCCAGCTGCTGCTTGGCCTGCTCGGCCTTTCCCCTCTCGACACCGACTTCGCCAATCGCAATCTCGTCGGCCATCAGTTGCAACTGGATGGCCTGGTCGTCCTTGCTGCTGCGGAACAGGCGCCGCATGCCGCCGCCCTTCTTGCTCAGCCTCTTGTACGCGACAGCTGCTCGGTCAACGCGTCCTCCAGCTTGGCGAGCTTGGCTCCGGCATCGCCCAGCCGCAGCGTCACGTCGGTGGATCTCGCGGTTCAGCGTCTTGAGCGTGTCGCTCGCCTGCTGCGTGCCACGATCTTCTGCACAAAGACGTCGCGCTCGGCGGCCACGGCCAGGATGCGGTCGACAATGTTTTCCGACGCAGCCATGGTGTCCTGGGGAAGGTGAGGGGTCCAGGAGAAGAGGAAGAGGAAAGGCGAAAGAGGACAGAGAAAAGAGAGTCTATTATTTTGAATTTATTTTGAATCAGAGATATTTGAATTGGGGAAATTTACAAAAGCAATGGTCACACGGTTAAAGAGAGATACGCTGAGAAGAAAAAGAGGAACGGGGGGATAATAACGAAACCCCCAAGGACCCAACTACTTCGTAAAGATAGCATCTTTCAGCCGCAGTTCAGGGTTGACAGGGTTCACAGGGATCGTCAACCCGGTTGTCCGCTTTTGTAATTGTCTCACGCCTGTTCTTTCGCCGGGCCGTTGAGCTGTGTGAGTTGTTGTGGTCTGGCAGTTGTGATGTTTGTTGCGACGATTCGCGCGAGCTTGAAATGCCAAGAGGCGCAGGCATATGAGAGCAAGTCTAACCAGAACGGCTTAGCCAGTCGTGTCTAAAAGAGAAAGAAAGGCCGGAAGGCAGACAAAGAGAGCAGAGCACGACTGGGCGAAGATAAGCAGCCGTTTGCGCCGCCCCACGGCAGCTCATGTTGAAGGCTTGTTTTTCCACCTTTCTTGCCCCCTTTTCTTTTTTTTTCGCCGGGGACGAATTAAGCACCCATCCCAGAGCGGGCCTCATCTGCGCCACTAGCGCCGGTCGCCGGGAGGAACCTTGTCTCCCTTTGGGGGACGGACTGAGGCAACAGGACAATTGGAGGCGGCATTTTGACGTGGGGGTTCGGGACCAGCCGATCCCGTACCTCCCTCCTGCGCACTTGTCGAAGAACGGGTCGGGTAGAGATGATTGTGCGCAGGCTGCGGCGGAACTGGACACACCGACCGAACTGTCTTTGACATGCTATTTGATTATGCTCGGGCAAGTGACGAACTTGCAGACTGGAATTTGGTCTGTACGCCTCGTGTAACAGCTCTTGAAATGCCTGGTGCAGACCTGGCCAATGGGGTGCTCGCTGCAGAAACAGGCGAGGCAGAATAAAAGAGCCTTTAAGACCCTCCAAGAGCCTCCAAGAGCTTTAACCTTTAACCTTTGAAGAACCATGTGCAACAGCGTACGAAACCGACATAAAGTGCAATGAAACGAATGAATAAGCTGTTTTGTCACCTAAAGACACTCAAACCGGCGTCCCTTAAACGTAAAGTCTGCCTTGGAACACTGAACTCATGTGCGCATAGACACCCTTTCTGCTCCTTAGCATCAAATAAACATCTGGACACCCGCACATCCTGTTCAGCTGTATCTCACTTGATCTCGTTGAAGTCTAATACCTTTTTATCAAAGCACTTATTTCGGGTATTGCTGAGGGATATGTACTTGCTAGAAATACAAGTTACTGTACATTTGCACATTAAGCGCTTTCGTCCGGTCACCTGGGCCTGATCGGATAAGGGGGGGGAGGGGAAGATGGAACGATTGGTCTCCTACATTCACAGTGGTCGGGCAAGGCGAATCGCCCTTTCCCACATCTGTCCCCCGTGGGCGGGAAAAGAAGCAGAGCCTCCGCAATAAAGCACTTTTTCACAAACACTTTCCCGACAGCGTTGTTTATGTCCTTTTTGCTTCTGCTTTCGTAAAACCATCCATCACTTTTCCCTTTCCACGCGTTTGTGATCCCTGTGTTGTGATATCAGCACAGACCATGTACCTGTTCGTACATCAGCGCCGCAACGTATGCCCTTATATAAGGAGGCAAAGCAGCTTTGTCAAAAGATAGTAAGAAGGTCACATCAAAATATAGGCGAGCGGGGGAGGGGCCCAGAGTCGCCTATCTTGAGCATGAGTTCCTTGGCTGGAGCGTAATCCTTTTATCTCGTTCACCACAGATCGCCAGACTCCCTGTTCTATCCATCATATCAAACATCCAATTTTCCCATTTTCCAATTCCCACGCAATGACAGACAGACTTGATACCATCGATGCCCAGACGCTTGCCCTCGCCATCCAGCTCTACATTGACGACGCAGATAAACTTCCAGGCGCACCGCAAGGGTAAGAACCGCCAGGGTGACATCACCGACGAAGACCTCGTGATGGAGATGTGGCAGGCCGAGTTGCTGGAATTTCTCAACTAGCCATGGACCGCCCTGGGCCCGAGGCACTGTTTCCAGAGTCCGGGGCCGAGGACGTCCCTTCCCTTAGAGATGAGCGAGACGGCTATGTGGCAGGTGCGTCACCACGTCGACCCCGGCTCGTTTCCCGACTTGAACGACGAGCTGGAGGCCCGCTCGGGAATAAACTCTCGTTGTCCACTCAAAGCGGCGCAGGATTCCCGCTCGGCTCGGCCCAAGCCGCAGGTTGATGCATTGCCTGCGACGATGATTTTGCCGTGGAGGAACACCTTTCGCATGCCCTGCGGCCACGCTTACTGCTACGGATGTATCGAGAGCCTTGTCACCGCCAGCATTGCCGACGATCTCTTTTCCCGCCGCGCTGCTGCAACGGCCGCTGCCTCTGTCGGATCAAAGCAGCGCCCTTTTTTTGAATCCCTCCCCGCGGCGCTTAATTACCAGTTTTACAGAAAAGGGACGAATTTGAAACGGTCGACCGCACCTATTGCCACGTCGCGACGTGCTCGCACTTTCTATCGACTCGCCGCGACATCCGTGCCGGGTTGGTAAGTGTCCTGCCTGCCATACTTGACCTGTGTGGCCTGCAAGGGCGCTGCCCATGGCGGCGCATGCCGGGCCGATGCGGCGCACAGGAAGTGCTACGCGTCGCGCGGGCAAACGGATGGCAGCAATGCGCGGCTGCCACCGCCTCGTGGAGCTCGATACGGGCTGCAAACCACATGAGTATGTCCACCCCTATGCACCTCATGCACCCTCTTGCGATATCCCACCGCTGACCGGATAGCCTGCCTCTGTGGCGCACCAGTTCTGCTACATTTGCGGCACGCGTTGGCGGAATTGCAGTTGCCCGCAGTGGAACGAAGAGCGCCTGATCGCGCGTGCCGAAGCCGTTGTCGACCGGAACAGAAATGTGCACGCAGTAGACTGCGCCGATCAGATTCCGCCGTGGAGCGAGAGAACCTGATTGAAAATCACGAATGCGCTCATGCCAGCTGAAGATCCCGTCAGGACGGCACCTCTGCGAGGAGTGCCATGACACCCTGCTGTGGTTTATCTACGAGTGCCAGCAGTGCCGTATTATGGCATACAGACGCTGCCGGTATAATCGGCTGTAGACAGTCCTTTTGTGAGAGAAATTGAAAGCTGTGTTTGTTTGTATGCATCCAATGTTTTTGCTGCTACTGAGTACGTAAGGGGGGCGGTGGCGCTAGGTCGTCTTGCCTACCCTCGTGAGACGGTTACATAAGCGACTTTGCACGCCTGGACCAAAACAGCACTTGAGCCTCAATTGCTGCCGTGAGATTCGCGCCCAATGAACAATGCACCATGTTCGCGATGTCGGTGTCGCATCGCATGCAAGACCCATGTAGTCGACTAGGGCGTCGACCAGCCTTTTCCTCTTCCCTTTCGTCCCTCATAGAACAACACGCAACTCTTCAAGAAACCCTTCAGGGCGTAACACTTCGCCGGAGCGCGAGAAGAGGAAGCCCTGCGACTGCAAAGTCACGAAAGAGGCAGATTGACAACGACAACGACTGAGACTGTGACAGCAAATAGCGAAAGGCGGCGTCGAAACATCTGACGGCACGAGTACGATTACACGCAAAAACTTGGCCCTGTTCAAACGCTTGCCACACATCGCCGGAGAGTGGAAGGCACGAGGAAAGGACATGGAAGAAGCAGAGCTACAGAGCGCCTACGTCGGCGCAGCCATGGTCCACGCAAGAAGACAAGCCCTGGCTTTATGGGCAAGCCGGACCCCCGGGACATGCAGCCACCACGACATTCACGACAGACGGCACCAACCCCAACATGCACGCGCATTACGCAGCCCCGTTAGGACGACGACAAAGACACGCTCGAGTACCACCAGTTGCAAGTACGCATCGACGAACAGTCAGGGACTCCCGCACCAAGGGCACAAGGTACGGGCGATGAGGCCATCAGGAACAACCAAGAACTATGCAAAGGGCCAGTCCTACGCGCTGAAGGACCAGCTGAGACAACACTAGAGACAACAACGCAGCACTGTCCACGCAGCGGACATGGAGGCGTTATGGGCAGCCGGCAGATTCTGGTGTTTTTTTTTTTTCCAGTGCGCAAAGGACCGCAATCGTATGTCCCTGCCCGCCAGATTATGGCTGCTGAGGCCTTCTGGTATGTAGGTGCTCGACTGTCTCGAGTGGCGGATTGTATTCCCGTATCCAGCCGTGTACTTTTGCTGTTTGTGGTCATCAATGCCACTGGCAAGTGATTTTCTCGTTTCGTAGACGGCTTGCTGGCAGTTCTCTGGCAAGTCTTTGTAGGATTCCCCCGTCTTCGTGTACAATTACAGTACGCCAGTTTCTCCAGGCATATGACGACCGCGGTGGGTTTGGCCTCCTTTTTTGGGGCCCCTGATAGGGTACGGTCTCGGCCAGGACGATACATTTGCTGCGACAACTTGTGCACATCTTTGACCACTTTTTCTCGAGCATAGAATGTTGGTTTTAATTGTTTTGAGTTTACTGGTTTCCATTAATTGGTTAAGTTGGCATTATTTTACCTTTTACTTCCATCCTTTTTATTTTATTTTAGTCTTATTTTTTTTGTCCAAAAATAGATATGGATAAAATAAAAATAGAATAAAAATAACCGAACATTAATGCTATGAATACATGACAAAGTAACAAACTAAGTGTACAGCCAAGCCGACCCATTCAGTTGCTGGTTTACTTGCTCTTCTCCTTGTCGTCCTTGCCCTTGTCATTCACCTTCGTCCTTTTTCTCGTGGCCGCTGTCGTTATCCTCGGGCTTGTCTTTCTCATCATCATACACTCTTCTCGTTGTCCTTGGACTTCTCGCCATCCTTTTCCTTGCCATCTCCGCTCTTCTCGCCCTCGGCAGCCTTTCCACTGCCCTTGTCGTATCGCCCCCTTCTTCTTCTCCTTCGCCTCCTTTTTCTCATTCGCCTCCTGTTTCTTCTTCTCTTCTGCCTCCTTCTTGGCCTTCTCCTTGTCCTCCTGCTTCCAGCCTGGCCCACTGTCCGAGAAGTTCTCCTCGGCCTGGCCGCGCTGGTGCATGCCCTTCTCCAGCCGCGCCGTCATGTTCTCGCCGACATCGTCAATCTTGGCCCGGGAAGATGAGGCTGATGAGGATGGCGCTGCGACGATAAAGGTCAGCACGAACCGGTCAACGGTGCCAGGCTACCACAGCCCAGCTTGGTGGCCGCGGCTGTCTGCAAAGTACATGAGCGTAAACGCCAGGAAACTGGCCAGTCAGGGCAAAGTGCACGGGCATACAAAGAGCGTGGGCCAGCGCCAGCGCCGGCGCCCAGCACACCCCAGCGGTGTACCGGAACTTGGCGCGCCTTCGGCATTGTGCGTCTTCTCGTTGAGACTCCATGCCCCAGTGAACGGCGCCGAGGAAGGACAGGAATCACGGCGCCGTAGCCGAGCTGGATGGGCTCGAGCAGTTGCAGCCAGTACTGGGCGGCGTCGTGGCTCATTAGGAAGGAGTTGGCAAAAGGCAGACGACGTGGGGTAGGCATGGCGGAGGTTCCAGCCGAGGTAGACGGTGGACAGGGAGGTCACAAAGTACGGAAATGGTGCCGCTGAGGCCGAGTGCGTACGTCTCGCGGGGACGTCAAGGCAGAGCCTCTTGGATTGAGTGCTGCAGGTGTTAGTTTCTTTCTCTTCTTTTCCTTTTTCCCTCCCTCCATTTCCCTGCCACAGAACTTACCACATCGGCTGTCAAACTGTCGCCCACTTCTGGCTCGGTCTTGCTTCTTCTCGTACGGCTCAACGAGTGCCGCCGGGACGACTCGACGGTCACTTCGCCTGGCCGGGCCTCGAGCAGCTTCTCGCCCGCGGCCTTGGCCTCCTTTGCCAGCGCGTTGGCCTTTTTAGTGTCGTTTGGCGGGTGTGACTTGGTGGAATATGCCGCCACCAGAAAACGGCTGGAAATGCAGGCAGAACGGACTTGGCCGAGTTCAGCTCGTGGAGAGGTCTGCGAGCGAACACTCTGGTGTGTGCGACCGTCTGTCCGCCGCAACGGAGCTCCAGGCCCAAAGGGAGCCTTCTGTCCAGAGACAGAGGAGTTTTCCCTAAGAGACACAGCCCTCCCTGCTTTTGCTGGCAGAGAACCGACCGCGACGAGCGAAGCATTGTGCCGAGTGTGTCTGTAGGAGAAAAGCGCAAGTTGGCGATGGTGGTTGATTATTGGTGTAGCAGCCTTTTACAAAACAGAAAAAAAAGAATAAAAAGAACAACAGAGAACAAAAAGGAAGAGCATCTCGAGACCAGTCGTCGCTTGAATTTGCACGGCCGAGGCCGAGCTCTTTATCTGCCCTGGCAAGCCCTCAAGCCGTTCATCAACGTCATCGGGCCAGCTGCTTGTTGGTTACCATGAGAAGTACCTCCCTGCCGCAAGTTGCACCGGCAGATCAGCTATTGTCCCTCATTCCGTGTCTTTGCCCTCTCGTAGACACCTTTATCGATTTCTTTTCTTTTCTTTTCTTTTTCTTTTCTTGTCTCGCTTGCGTGCTCTTTTCCTGTTTCGATCTCGATACGGTGGTACGCTCCGCTGTCTGTTCGCTCCTGCCGTGGATCTGTATCCCAGCGTTGGAGCTGGCAGCTCGTTAGGTGACGTAATGATACCTGTTACTTTTTGGTGAGCAGCTGCACAAGAGTACTTGGCGCGCTACCCAGGAACGTGCTGGCCGGATTCCACAACAGGGAACCAGTCAACCAGAGACATACCCCACTCTCCGCAGCTGGGGCAGGGAGCGAGACCAGCCAGCTGCCAGTGTCATCACCAACTCCGCCACGCCACCCACTGCCACGGGGAAAAGAGGAAAGCACGACCGGCACAAGACGAACAAAGCCTTTGAGCCCAACAGCGCTCGTTCCTGGCCGCTCCTTCCCGCATCAGCCAACCGCACGCGCAGCCACGCGCTTTCCCATTTCACACTACGAAGAACAGGCAGGTGCAACCGGCGACTTCGACCCAACCTGACATTTCCTCGGTCAAGCATCGAAACGCGATTCAATCTCGACCTCTCCTCACCGACGACACACGACACCACCAACGGCATCTTTCCAACACCCTCCTCTCCGCCCTCAACTACAGTCCTCTGCCAAATGCCGACCGCACCTCGCTGCCGGTCTAATTGCCGCCCATCCCTCTCCGCGACTGCGGGCACCTTTTCCCTTTCCTTCCCTCCCCCTCTCGTCCTCCTCGTCCTCGCTTCCCCTCTTTCAATTGACACTGCGAGACCCATTTCTGCCCAGCCCCCCTCCCCTACGCCACAATGTTGGAGGGTCTCGTCGCCGGGTTGCTTAACCGCTTCCTGGGCATGTACGTCGAGAACTTTGACCCGACGCAGCTCAAGGTCGGCATCTGGTTCCGTGACGTCAAGCTGCGCGACCTCGAGCTGCGCCGCGAAGCCCTCGACCAGCTCAAGCTCCCATCAACGTCGTCGAGGGCCACCTGGGCCAGCTGACGCTCACGATCCCCTGGTCGAACCTCAGTGGCGCGCCTGTCAAGATCTTTATCGAGGATGTCTTCCTGCTGGCATCGCCCAAGGAGGAGGCCGAGTAACAACGAAGAGGAAGAGGAGCGGCGCAAGCAGCGGCTCAAGATGGAGAAACTCGACTCGGCCGAGTTGCTGAAAGAACGGTCCAGGAGGGGCTGAAGCCAGGAAGAGCAAAAAGAAGAGCCAGAGCTTCACGCAAGAGCCTGGTGACAAAAATTGTCGACAACCTGCAAATCGCCGTCAAAAACATCCACATCCGCTACGAGACTCCATCTCTGCGCCGGCCACCCCTTTGCCCTGGGCGTGACGCTCGAGGAGTTCAGCGCCGTCAGCACCGACGAGGGCTGGCGGCCGGCCTTTATCCAGGCCGTCCACAAGTCGACCAACAAGCTCGTCACCCTCGGCGCGCTCGCCGTCTACTGGAACACCGATACAAAACTGCTGGGGTCCGGCCGCGAGGTCCCGGTCGAAGGTGCGGAGGACACACCACACGACGAGATCCTGCGACGGTTCCGGGAAATGATTGCCAAGGCCGACGGTCACGACGGATCGCCGACGGGCAAGATTGAGGAAGAAGACAACGACGACGACGACGAACGACGAGAAGAAGAAGAAGACGTCACGACCCCATCCAACCACCAGTTCATCCTGCGGCCCGTCAGCGGCCAGGCCAAGGTCGAGATGGACAAGACGGGCGACATCAAGGTGCCCAAGTTCAAGGCCCAACTCATCTTTGACGAGATCGGCGTCGTGCTCGACGACCAGCAGTACCGCGACGCCCTCATGATGGTCGACCTCTTCCACTACTTTATCCGCCACCAGGAGTACAAAAGGTACCAGCCCAAGGGGGTGCGGCCCAAGGAGGCCCGCGCGCATGGCTCAAGTTTGCCGGCGACGCCGTCCTCAGCAAGATCCACGAGCGCAACCGCCGCTGGACCTGGGACTACTTCCGCGAACGCCGCGACGACCGCCGCCGCTACATTGAGCTTTTTAAGAAGAAGAAGCAGAGTGTCGCGCTCTCCCCGGACGAGGCTGACGACATTGCCAAGCTGGAATGGAAGCTGGGCTACGAGGACCTGCGGTTCTGGCGCTCACTGGCACGCAGCCAGCTGAAAAAGGAAAACGCCGCCGCACTCAAGCCCAAGGCCGAGGCGCAGAAGCCGCAGCAGCAGGGCTGGGTGGCCTGGGTCTGGGGCTCCAAGCCCGCCGAGGAGCCCGTGGCCGACGAGTCGGAGAACACACAGATCACCGAGCAGCAGCGGCAAGAGCTGTACGATGCCATTGACTGGGACGAAAAGGCCGCCCTGGCAGCCGAGGTCGACGTCCCACGCGAGGCCATCAAGCTGCAGATTGAGACGTCACTGAGCACAGGCAGTTTCACACTAAAACAGAACCCACACGGCATTGGCGGCAGTGGCGGCAGCAACATCACCGACCTGCTGAGTCTGCACTTTGACGGGTTCCGTGCCAAGGCTGTGCAACGGCCCGACTCGATCATGCTCGACCTCGGTCTCGGTGGCCTGCGCGTCAACGACGGCACGACGCCCGACAGCCTGTTCACCGAAGTTGTTCGCGTCAAGGATGCGCCGGAGCTGGGCCACAGGCAGCAAGAAGAAGCGCTGTCGATCAGTGACCTCGAAAACACATCCACCAGCACAACCGACGAGACGAGCTTCTTCTGGTTCCAGGTAGAGCAGAACCCGCTGGACGGCGAGGGCGACATTGCTGTCCGGGCCAAGCTCAAGCCGTTGGAGATTGTCTGGAACCCCAACCTGGTGATTGGCGTCTGGCAGTTTTTTCAAGCCGCCGGAGCGCCACATGGAGTCCATCACGGCCCTCATGGAGTCCGCCGGCGCCACCGTGGAGGGCCTGCGTGAGCAGACACGTTCTGGTCTCGAGTTTTGCCCTGGAGGAGCACAAGACGATCAACGCCAAGCTGGACCTGCAGGCGCCGCTGATCATCGTGCCCAGAGCGTCACCACGCGCAAGTCGACGTGTCTCATTCTCGATGCCGGCCACATCAACGTGAGCAGCGAGCTGGTCGACAAGGACACAATGAAGGACGTGCAGAGCAAGCAGAACAAGGCGTACACCCCTGCCGACTTTGAGCGGCTCGAGTCCCTGATGTACGACCGCTTCATTGTCAAGCTGACGTCCACGCAAGTGCTGATTGGCCCGTCAATAGAGGAGACCAAGGCCCAGCTAGTAGATAAGAGTGAGGAGCTGCGCATGCACATTGTCGAGAAGATCAACGTCGACTTTGTCGTGGCCATCTCCATCCTGCCCAAGGCGCCCAACCTCACGCGCATGAAGATGTCTGGCCGCATGCCCGTGCTGCATGCAGCCGTGTCTGACAGCAAGTACAAGACGCTGATGCGCATCATTGACGTGGCCATTCCAGATTTGGCGACGATGCGATGGAAGCGCCGCCTCCTGCCGCCTCCGAGTCCCGTCCAGCACTGCCACGGCTGGCAAGACGACGGGCGGCCGGCCCGGCTGTCCAGTACGGCATCCAGCGCATCCCACCGGTGGAGCCAGCGCCCAACGTCACAACTTCTCTCTCTTACCATCCCCGAAGAGACGGCCATTATTCTGGACGACGACAACGACGAGGATGACGACGACGAAAATTTCCAGGACGCCGACAGCGGTTCGGCCACGGAGCAGCGCCGCATGCAGCAAAAGACGTTCCAGTTCACCTTTGCCGTGGACGAGCTGCGTGGTTCCCTGTACCGGAGCGACGCAGACGGCGTCAAGCCAGACACGCTTCTTGTCGAGCTTGTGGCGCAATCGTTTTGATCTCGACTTTTACCTGCGACCGTACGACATGGTTGCCGAGGTGTCTCTGGGCTCCGTGACCGTCGACGATTTTGTCTCCAACCCGTCGGCCGAGTTCAAGTCCATTGTGTCCTCGGGCGACGTCGAGGACCGCGAGCAGCAGCGTGCTCTTGTGCACGTCAAGTTTGTGCGCGTGAAGAAGGAGTCGCCCGAGTTCATGCCCATCTACGAAGGCATCGAGACCAATGTCAACGTGGCCATCTCCACCATCAACCTGATTGTGACACGGCAGACGCTGCTGACCCTTCTCGACT
This sequence comes from Sporothrix curviconia, assembly GCA_016097085.2. NCBI lineage: Eukaryota > Fungi > Ascomycota > Sordariomycetes > Ophiostomatales > Ophiostomataceae > Sporothrix > Sporothrix curviconia. Next base: position 5,360 of record JADMNF010000194.1, on the reverse strand, counting down.
TTGTCCTCGTCACCTTTACCAACGGTGGTGCGCAGCAAGACAATGGCCAACGATCGGCATGAGCAACCTCGACGGCGCCGCACCAGACTCGGACCGGCTGCTCACAGCGGGTGATGCAGAGAACAGCAGCCAGACGACGACACTCCTCTGTCTCCCACCGCGGAGAATGGCGGAGGCGGAGGCGGAGGCGGAGCCATCCGTGTCAAGGTGGACCTCAAGAGTATCCGGCTCATTCTCAACAACGACGGCATCCGGCTCGCCACGCTCGCCTTCAACCATGCCGACGTCGGCGTCTTCCTCCTCGACGGCACAATGCGCATCTCCTCACGGCTGGGCAACCTGAGCCTGCGGGACGACGTCAACCTGGGCGTGCCCGAAGACTCGGCGCTGCGGCAGCTCATTACCATCCAGGGCGACGACCTCGCTGACTTCCGGTACGAGACGTTTGATGCCAAGAACCCCAAGACGTATCCGGCTACGACTCGTCCATTTTCCTGCGGGCCGGCTCCATCAAGGTCAACTTCATGGAGGAGCCGTTCCGCAAGATCATTGCGTTCCTGGTCAAGTTTGGCAAGATGCAGGCCATCTACAATGCCGCACGGCAGGCGGCCGCCAACCAGGCCACCCAGCTGCAGCAGAGCAGCAGCCGCATCAAGTTTGATGTTGTCGTAAACACGCCCATTGTAGTCTTCCCGCGTGTCGTCGTGCCTGGCCGGCCCAAACGTGACCTCATCACGGCGTACCTCGGCGAGATCTACGCACAGAACAAGTTCTCGCCGCTGGACGACTCGAAGAATGCCGAGATTGCCATGAAGCTGTCGGCCGGTATCGCAATGTGCGCCTGACGTCGCTGCTGCACTACATGGGCGAGCGATCCGAGGAGCTGGAGCTGATTGACCACGTGGACCTGGCGTTCGAGGTCACCACGCCGAACACAAGCCCAGCCTGAAGCGACCCGACACGGAGATTGTCGCCACATGACGGACCTCAACCTGCGCATCACCCAGTACCAGATGCAGTTCCTGCAAGAGGTCAGCAGGTCTGTGCCAGCTGCCTTTGCCTCGGAGAGACCGATCAGCACGTCGTCGACGAGGGAGCGATGCGCGATGTGGACGACAGCACAGCCCAGCGAGCGCGGTCGGGGACGCTCACTGCCGCCACGCCGTCGTCGGGCGAGAACGACGGTCAGATTATCGACCTGGGCCCTGAGCTCGGCTCGCACGCGGACACGTGGACCAAGCTGGACCTTGTCTTCAAGATCAAGACGATTGGCCTGGAGCTGATCAACGCGCCCGAGGACCGGCCGGTCGGCAACCTCAAGAGCGCCAGTCTGTCCCGCTTCTCGCTTGACGATAGCAAGCTCAAGCTGCGGATGCAGGCCAACGACTCGCTCGAGGCCGAGTTTGTCATTGACTCGTTTACCATCCACGACAGCCGGCCCGGCGAGACCAACAAGTACCGGCGCATCATGTCGTCGCGCAACAAGAACGTGCAGCAATTCATGGCGAGCATCACCATGACGGGCGGCGGCGGCAGTGGCGGCAGTGGCGGCCGCCGCGACCGCAGCATCATTGCCATTGTGGCCGTGGACAGCCCGCGCATCATCTTTGCGCTGGACTACATCTTTGCCATCCAGCAGTTTATCACGGTCGGCATGCGTGTCGAAGAAGCGCCGTCGGCCGTCGAGGAGCAGCTTGCCAGCCCCACGGAGACGCCCGACGAGTCGGATGTGGACTCGATGCAGGTCACATTTACTGGCCAAACGAGCCACAATAGCAGCGGCCATCCGAGCACCGAGACGGGTCTGGGCAGTCGTCCATCACGCCCACCACGCCCATCGGGACTTCGACTGGAGAGTGGCGATGGCACTGGCATTGACATTGACGTTGACGGCGACGGCGAAGGCGCCGCGATACAGCAGAGCTTGAGCCGGAGCCAACTACAAGCGTGGCCTTCCGTGTCAACATTGTCGACGCCCAGGTCATTCTCATTGCAACCCGCTCAGCACGTCGTCCGAGCCATTGTTCTCGGCACGAAGCAGGTGCTCTTGTCGCAACAGCACGCCTGACCTTCCAGGTGTCCGAGGTGGGGCATGTTTCCTCTGCCGCATGGACGCGGTTCGAGGACTCGCGTTTGCGCATCATTGACGACTTTTCCGTGCAGCTGTCGATGGACAGTTTCCAGAGCGAGCGGACCGACATCAACATTGAGATTGAGCCACTTGTTCTCCGTCTGTCACTGCGCGATATCCTGCTCGTCTGCAGATCATTAGCAAGGCGTCGGAACTGTCGAGAACGACACGACCAAGAAGCCCAATAAGCCCAAGAAGCCGTCGCCAGCCGAAGAAAAGGCCAGAAAGCTGCGTCAAGAGGGTATGAAGCAACGCACGGCCAGCGGCAAGGGCCAATCCACCACTGCTGCTGCTGCTGTCGCGGGTGCGGCGTCGTTCATACGAGAGCAGCTATCAGTGGCATATCGCGACGCAGCCGGGCACTGAGCGGCGGTTACGGGACGGGCGCAGGAGCTCCTTTGCACAGTACGACGGCGGCGCCGGTGAAGACGCCAACGAGACCAAGCACGAGGCGCTGCATGCGACTATTGACGGCATCCGCGTCGTGCTCATTGGCGACCTGCACGAACTGCCGATCCTCGACCTCAGCATCAAAGAAGGCGACGCTGTCGGCCGAGGACTGGTCGACCAGCCTGCGCGCCGACACGCTCATCGAGCTCTACACCAACGTCTACAACTTTGCCAAGTCGGCGTGGGAGCCGCTGGTCGAGCCGTGGGAGGTGTCGATTGGCGTCGGCGCGAAAAGGACACGGGCGTGTTCTCGTTTGACGTGGCCTCCAAGAAGACGTTTGACATTACCGTGACGTCGTCCTCGATTGCGCTGGCGTCCAAGTCGGCGCGTTCCTCATGCAGACGCCGCAGGACGTGCTCGGCAAAGCCCGCGGCACCGAAGCCCCCTACCGCATCCGCAACTACACGGGCTTTGGCATTGTCGTCAGCTCGCGCAGCACGCTGACCAACGAGGAGATCACGGCGCGTCTGGAGGACGGCGACGAGGCGCCCTGGAGCTTTGAGCAGTGGGAGAAGATGCGCGAGAACCTCATTGCCGAGTCGCAGTCGCAGAACGTGCAGGTGCTGCTCGAAAGCTCGGGCTTCGACCCCGTCAAGGGCATCCGGCTCAGCCGCGAGGGCCAGTCCATCTTTGGGCTGCGGCCCAAGAGCAACCAGGTGCTGCACCGGCTGCTGGTCGACGTCAAGCTGGGCGGACGACAATGTCAAGTACGTGACGTTCCGCAGCCCGCTGGTGGTCGAGAACGAGACGCAGCTGCCCGTCGAGATTGGCGTCTACGATGCGCGCGAGGGCCACCTGCTCAAGATTGAAAAGATTGCGCCGGGCGAGGCGCGGCCGGCGCCTGTAGGCGCCGTCTACCTCAAGAGCCTGGTCGTGCGCCCCGACTCGGGCTTCGACTGGTCGACGGACACGCTGTGGTGGCGCGACCTTTTGAAGCGACCGACGCGGACAATGGTGTGCAAGGGCGAGCACGGCGATTCCTTCTTCTTCCAGGTCAACGCCAACTTTGACCGCGGCAACCCGCTCGTGCAGAACTACCCGTACATGCGCATCAAGCTGTCGGCGCCCATCATCCTGGAGAACCTGCTGCCGTACGACTTCAAGTACCGCATCTACGACAAGAACACGAAGCGCGACTGGACCAACTTCTTGCGCAAGGGCGGCGTCAGCCCCGTGCACGTCACGGAGCTGTCGCACCTGCTGCTGCTGAGCGTGGACATGCAGGACACGGTGTTCAAGCCCAGCGACTTTGCCATTATCAACAGCGGCACCTCGGAGGACTTCCACAAGGAGAAGACGCTGGTGTGCAAGGACGACGAGGCCTCAACCTGCACCTGGGCCTGCACTACTACCGGATCCCGACGCGGGCGGCGCGTTCAAGGTGACCGTGTACAAGCCCCTACGTGATCCTCAACAAGACGGGCCTCGCGGTGGACGTGCGGTTCCAAGACGTTTATGCAGCAGGCGCGGTCGGCCGCGGGCCAGATGCAGATCGAGCCGCCGCACGGCCCGCACGAGCACGGGCGCGCGCTGCCCTTTTATGTTCTCGTACACCAACAACGAGGACAACCGCAACCGTGCGCTGCTGCGCGTGGGCGACTCGGAGTGGAGCAAGCCGCAGAGCTTCGAGGCCATTGGCAGCTCGGCCGAGGTGGTGCTGCAGTCGCGGCGGCGCGCGCGCGCGGCACGGGCGGCACGGAGATCCACATTGGCATCAACGTCGAGCCCGGCGAGGGCAAGTACAAGATGACAAAGGTGGTGACGCTGGCGCCGCGCTTCGTGCTCAAGAACAACCTGGACGAGGCCATCAACATCCGCGAGCCCAGCTCGTCCAACGTGCTGCCCGTCAAGGCCGGGGCGCTGCTGCCGCTGCACTTTTTGCAGCGCAGCCCGTCAAGCAGCTGTGCCTGTGCTACCCGGACCTCAACAGCCAGTGGTCGTCGCCGTTTAACATTTCGGACCTGGGCACGGCGTACAATCAAGCTGGCCAAGCCCGGCCAGCGGCAGAAGCTGGTGCGCACGGAGATCCTCATGGAGGGCGCGACCATTTTTTTGCACATGGGCTCGAGACGCGCAACTGGCCTTTTTCGATGCGCAACGAGAGCGACACCGAGTTCACGTTCTACCAGGCGAATCCCAGCAACATGGACGAGGACGGCGGCGGCGGCGACGGTGGCGGCGGTGGCGGCATCGGCGCGGCGGCGAGGAACCTGTCGGGCTGGCGGCCATCCGCTACCGCCTGCCGCCGCGCAGCATCATGCCGTACGCGTGGGACTTTCCCGCGGCCAAGTCGCGCAGATTGTCATCAAACGCGTTTGGCAAGGAGCGGCACGTCAAGCTGGCCGAGATTGGCAACCAGCTACCTATGAATTTCGTGGGCATCTCGGGCCAGGCCAGACCATTGACATCAACGTCATGGCGACGGGCCGACACAGACGATGCTGCTGTCCAACTACCGGCCCTCGCAGAGCCTGTACCGCCAGCGCAGCCACAAGTCGAAGCAGTAGTCTTGCTCGGACAGCACGAACGCGAGCAGCAGTGGCGGTGGCGGGTGGCGGTGGCAGCGGCGGCGACGGCGAGCGCAGCCGGGCGAGCTTCGAGGCTAAAAGAGCAGGACACGGGCGTCACGTTCCGCGCGCAGCTGCGTCTGGCGGCATCGGCGTGTCCCTGATCAACGCGCACCTCAAGGAGCTGGCGTACATTACGCTGCGCGACGTGCAGCTGCCGGTACCACCGGAAAAACTCGGGTGCAAGTACCAGACCGGTCAGCATGGCCAT
>JADMNF010000193.1:0-64716 GCA_016097085.2 Sporothrix curviconia | reverse complement strand
GGGTGCGCGTCGAGAAAGTCGGCCACGTCGTACACCACGGAGTCGATGATGGAACAGCACGGGGCTCTCGGTGTCGTCGGCCGTCAGCTTCTTGGCCGACTCGGCCACCTCGGCCCGCGTATACGTTTTGGAGGGATCGCATGGCCGTGGCGCTGTGAAGCTGTGCAGCACAAAAGTCGTGATGTTTCGAGGAGAGAAAGTGGCGATGATAAGACGAATGGACGATGCAGATCGAGCTGTCGAGGGCGGGAGATCAACAGACGGGCAGGATAAGAATGGAAGGAGAGAAAAAAGGAGAAGGAGCCAAAATAAAAGAAAAAGGGAGACGAAGAGACGGAGGGAAGCAGATGTCGAAGAAGAGAAAAGAAAATAGACGGCAAATAACGAGACAACGCCGTTGAAGCCCCAAAACGTCACCAAATACCCTGTAAATGCCCTGTAAATGCCCTGGCCGACGCCAGCCGGGCTCTCTGTAATCCAGCATTCGTCGGTGCGGGTATCCTAATTGGGTAACAGCTTCCTCTGCCTCGGCTTCCAGGCTTCGGTGGACCGCCAACCACACCAGACCGCTGTCATCCACTCCAACACCCCCGGAACTGGTGCCTGGGCCCCCAGACCGCTGACCACTGGCCACTTTAACGAGCGCTGTGATTGGCTGCTAGCGACAGAAGGGCCTGGAGCTTCACTTTTTGCGCTCTCCCAAAAGCACCCGAGATGCGCCTCATCGTCCAGACCGACCCCACAAACCTCGGCCCCGCTTGCATCTTGGGGGGCTATCTAACAAGAATAGGCCGGGCGCGGGGGTGGCCTGTAAAATGTGAACCATTTGATATGTCAATGTTGTCCCTCGGTTGAGTTATATTGCAAGGTTTTGCGTGTGAGTCTGTTGATGTGTCACTTTTGACTTGGGAAAAAAAACCCGAGATAGTGCCCGAGATTGCAATATGAAATCATTGTATGCTATGGACGGTGTAGAGGGATATCTGGGAGAGGAAAAAACAAAAAAAAAGAAAAAAAAAGCGAGATAAACGAGACTCGACAAAAAAAATGGCTGGTAAATCTAATTCACGAGAGGCATCCATCCGAAAAGAAAATGGACGCTGAAGAAAAGACGAAAAGAGAGAACATGACCACTGGGCCCTCTCTACGCTGTCGCCCGCACCTTGCGCCGCTTGAAAAAGGCCAGCGCCTTGCGCTTGGGCTCAAACAGCACTGGCAGGCTGGGCACGCCGCCGTGGTCTGGGCACGTCCGCGGCATGAGCTGGCCCTGCGACTCGAAGAAGAACTTGGACACTTCAAACTCGTGGTACGCGTCGGGCGTCTCGCACACGCGCTGGACCGTCGACGAGCTCAGCTGCGGCCAGCACTTGTCGCACCAGTAGTAGCTGGGTGCCGTCTTCTTGGCCGTGCTGACGCGCACAATCTTGCTGCACAGCTTGTTGGAGCAGCAGACCATCATGTCTGCGGTGCCCGTGGCAGCAGCAGCAGCAGCAGCACCGCCACCAGACGAAGCTTCGCAGACTTGTCCTTGGCGTTTGGCGAGGTGGTAGGTCACGGCCGGCCAGTTTGTGCGGAATGCAAAGCGGTCGTCGATAAACATGGACGCCTTGGACAGCAGGCCCAGCTTCTTGCACACATCGTTGCACTTGTGCGACGAGAAGGAAGAGCTTGAAGCCGTCGACGCCCAGGTTTCGTGTCCGTCAGCACGAACCGCGCCGGGTCCCGCGTGTGGATTGCCGGGTCCGTCAGCAACGTTGCCCACGCCCTGCAGGTTCTACCACCAGCAGCGCGCCCTGGGACCGCTCAAATGTAAAGTGCGAGAACGCCTGAGCCGCTTCGCTGATCGCGGGACCCGTTGTCGCGGTTGACGCTGCCGCAGTTGTTGTTGTACTTGACGTACCGTCCGTTGAGCAGCATCGGCTCCAGGGACATGCACTCCGTTTTGTCTTCGTCGCTTGCGCCGCCCTCGCCATCGCCCGCCGCGGCGGCTGCTTCTGCTGCAGACGTGATGGGCTGCAGGCACGTCACCACGATAAAGTCCAGCGAATGCGCCTCGCAGGCCACGAGGCTGTTGAACTCGAGCGCCAAACGCCTTGCACAGCGCCTGCATGCGCATATCCTCGGTGAGATCGGCCAGCAGCTTGCCGCCGGGCCTTGAACGTCTTGACCACCAGCGGGTTTGTCGACTCCTGTGTCCGCGCGTACGGACGCCAGACGCAGCGGCGCCCTGCGCAAACGGCTTGGTCCGCCGGTGGATGATGAGGTCGTTGGTGCTGATGCGGATGTTGTCGTCGCTCAGGAGCATACGGTCGAGGATGGACTGGTCCGTCTTGGCGGCTTGACCCGTGGCCCGACGTCGGGGGCGCAATGTCAATACGTCTGGTGAAAAGGCCCGCACATGCATTGTCTGATCTAGCCAGCCAGCCTTGGTCCACTGCGGCTCGCCGTGTCAAGCTCGTAGACGCGCTCCGGCTTTGTCTTTGTCGGCTTGACCGCCACTTCTCCTCCTCCTCCTCTTCCTCTTCCTCTTCCACCACGAAACACTGCGCGCCAGAGTGCTCATGTTGTCGCTACAGGGGTCCAGTAATCGGCGTTGTTGTTGTTGTCGCGCGAGTCCAGCTCCGACTGCCACTCCTGGGCCTCCTGGAACACATCCACCTCTTCGTCCTCTGCGAGGTTGGACAGCTTGGCCGGCTTGTGGTTGAGCTTGGACTTTCGGTGGCTTGCACGTCCACCGCCCGACGACAGGCTCGTCGATAGGCGTTACGGCTGTGCGAGATGACGACGCCGTGAACGCTATTGACAACGAGATGGCGTAGCGAGCTGTAACATGACGCCGAGCTGCACCTCCTCAAAGTGAAGACCGCCCTCATCCTCCAATCTCTTCTGCATGTTACTCGCGGTATTGGCCTTGGCCATCTTGGACCGGTTACGCGTAATCTGCCCCGTGAGCCAGTCTCTGGCCTCGACGTGCAGTTTGTTCTCTCCGTGCAGCTTGCAGTTGGTCGTCCGACTCGCCGTAGATTAGCATAAACATGTAGGTCATTGCGGTCGGTGCTGCCGTTTGACCGGAAGAAGATGTAGTTGATCTTTTTCACAACCATCTCCTTGATCGTCTGTCGTACCACATGCCGTGCGGCTCGGAGCGCGGCTCGTAGTAGTGGTCCGCGTAGCGGCCCATGTCGTGCAAGTCCTTGCCGTGCGGGGGCGAGTCGGCAATGTGCATAATGCACCGCGTTCTGGTGCTTCCATGCTGCCCTGAGCGCCTGATCCAGGCCACCGAGGACGTCCTCGCGATGTCGCCACCACCAGTGGCAACCAGGCCGTCGAGAAACCTGAACACGTCGCCAACGTCGGATGTAAAGTCGAGAAACTCGATGCGGTTCTTGTCCATGTTGGTCGCGGTAAGGCCACCACGGCCACGCGCACATCCGCCTCGTTGAAGAATGTCCGGTTGATGTCGCTGACAATATTCTTGACCTGCGTTTTGGCCGCCTCGATATAGGCCATCAATGGAGCCCGTGGCATCGATCAAGAACAAGAGGTCACGTCGAGCAACGACGCCTTGAAGCATGCCACGGTGACAATCCGGCGGCACGGCCTTGTGGCTTGCTGCCGTGGGCGTCGTTTCGGAGGCTGTGGAGGATGCGCTTTTCGGCTTCTGCAGCCGACGGGCTCATGCGGTTTTGCACCTCGAGCCGCCGGGCAAAACTGCTCCATCTGGCTGGCATTCCTCTCAGCGGCCGTGAGCCGTGTCCGCGGCCACTCAGCGTCTCACGCAAGTTGCTGACCGACGAAACGGAAGAAGCTTCGCCGGTTGCTTGCGGATGGCACATCTGCCTGCGGTTGAAATGGATAGACAGGGGCCGGGCCGTGGACGAGACTGCCGATGCTGGAGCAGAGGGTGCTATCGACAAGGAGTCGAAGTGGGATGTCGTCGTGCAAGTAGGCGACCCTGCCTCGTTTCCTCATCCCGCTTCTTGAGCATGGACTTGTCGTCCTTGTAGTCTATGCTGGTCATTGAGGACGGCACGGAGTAGCTTCCGAACCCGGAGTTCGTGTCGGGTGCTGGGTATGGGGCTCTTGGTGCCACAAGAGTTGCGTTTGGCGATGAAAAGGGCGGCAAGGCTGCAGAGAAAGATTCCTGGCCGCCGGGTGTTGCCTCGTATGGCGGCGGCGGCTTTCTCCATCTCGTGGTCTGGCTGTGTTGGAGGAGACATGGTAAAAGTGTTGGGGTAACGCGCAAACCAGACGAGGTGTCGATGTTCGATGCCAGCCTCTTACTGGAAAGCCAAGGTACAATGGCGATCAATGTGCTGTCGTTGTTTATCAAAAAAAAATACAATCATACTACAAGAGAACAAAAAAGTAAAAAAGCGAGGAGGGAGAGCTGGTCAAATATCAACCCAACTCGGCCTGTGGCGCATTTGCCAACTAGCAACCGCCGGAGGGTCAGCCTTGGGGACCAAACTGCTTGGCAAGCAGCCTTTGTGAGATAGAGCCAACCCAGAGAGGTGGGGCAGACAGCCCTGTGCTGGCCCGCCTGGGTTAGCACGATTGGGGACTGCCTGAAACGGGCAAAAGAGAGCCTCGTCTCTGCCTAGCTGCTTGTGTTGACGTTTCTCGTCTCGTTCTTGTGACGCTGAGCCAGAATGGAGTCCATCGACGCACATCATAAGCTAGTGCGCTTTTTACCTTGAAATTCAAACGCCATCTTGCACAACAACCATGTATTTTCAAGCCTCTAATAAAAGTCTGTGATTGCTTCAATATTCAAAGAATCTTCAATATTTTTTTCCAGAATTTCTAAAAGCTTTCAAGGTGTAGGACTGTGTTGGTTTTATGCCTTCGCCCATCGGATTCCGAGTGTCTTCTTGTCTCACCCATTATTCTGGCGATTCCCAGGCAGGGATTCGAGTTGCTGCAATTATACCTTTTCTTTGATCCTTTTTTTTTCACTTTCAGTTCACCTGAACATCCGTTTTGACCCGTTTTTGACCCGTTTTTGACCCTTTTTGACCCTTGCGAGATATGCAAGGAGAGCCGATCAGAACCTTCGCACCACCATCGTCTCTGGCAAGGCGTCCACTCCCAACCGGTATCACACCTACTGCGAGGAGCCGCCAGACACCCGAGGCGAGGGGATCTAAATAAGATACAACACTACTACGAGTACTTGCACGGGTGTGAGACTTGGGGCAGCACTGGGACGTTAGAAGAGTTTTAAAGATAAACAAGCCAGTCATTCCTTTCCCTACCCCTCTTCTTGCCACCGGTAAGGTGCAGGCCCACCAAATGCCTTTGTGAATGGGATCTGTCCTCCGTTGTCCTATGGAGGGCAGTGAACCGTGCCAGGCCCGAAGCAAATGATCTGGCCTGGCTTGACAAAACGGCGTATCTCCATTCGCCGCCCGTATAGCCTCGTGGGTCGAACCTCTACCCTTGCTGCACTTGCTCTGTCGGGTTCGACAGCCACCCGACACAGATTTCTGCCTCCGGCGGTTGCAATCCAAGTGGCTAGAAGACGATCCTCGTGAGGAGGCTGATTGTTGCCGCCCTCCGACAGAAGGATGGTCTCTGAGATGTTGCTCCACCGGTTCCACTGTTCCTTTGTTGCGACCTCTCTATCGGCACTCCCTGAGAGCCCTGGGAGCACGGTATGTTGGATGTGCTGAAGCATCTGACAGTTGTCGCCCTTTAAGAAATCCTGGTAAGTGGAAGGCAGAGGAACCTGAAGATTCAGGAGGTTCCATGCGTTGTCGGATGGTTTGTCTCCAAGAAACCGATGTCGAACCTGACAAAGTGTTCGAGTGGCGTAGGAGTTGGCTTTGAACGTGCGCGATGGTACTTGGGCAGAGACGGACACATCGAGGTCGACGATTTTCTCGAAAAGCTGAGCAACCGGTCGACTATCCTCGTGCCATGCGAAGCACTGGGGATAGGATGTGATGATCGGGACACTAAGCGTTGCGGATTCGAGCACAGGCGCGCCGGCGCGTCGGGGAATGAACTCCGGCCGATAGAAACGCACGCCGCCTGGGTAGCACGATTGGGGACTGCCTGAACGGGCAAAAGAGAGCGGACCTGGAGCGGCCGTTTCAACGCGCTGAAGTTGAGGATTCGCTTTGTGAAGGTGAAGAGCTGTTCCAGGAGCCCGATTGCCAGGTCTCGAATTCCCGGTACAATTCCATGTTGTCTACCGATTTGGCTCCCTCGGGAGAAGCGGAGGCTGGTGGAGGTTGAATGTTGTGCTCGCATCGAAACGCCATCAGGGCATGAGGTGAGCTCGTCGGCCTGTCGGAAAATGTGGCGACGGGAAACGGACAGAAACGATGAGACCAAACTTGTCGAACCCAAGGCCGGCAGGTAGGTCATTCGTTAGGTACGCAGTGGTTGCTCCCATTCTTCCGTTGTTCGGCCAGGGTTTCCTATCCTTCTCTCCCGGCGCTACGCCAAGCCAGCAGCTAATAAATATTATGGCGGGAATGGAAAGCCATCCCCTTGCCTCATATCTGCTGTTCCTTCCGCGGCAAGCCCCCTGTAGTGCTATCGACCTTGCTGACTGTCAGAGTCAACTGATCATTGAAAACACCACGAAATACCCACCAAAGATCCGTGTGTGGTAATGAATTGATGTCACGAAGGATGGGTCATATTTGATGGAATAAAGGATGCTTGATTCTCTCAACTAGTAATAATGCTCCTGGGATTTCCAGGAAAACTAATTTCAGGCACGTGACGGAGCCGGAGGCACCAACCTGCTAGTCTCCGAGGCATCTTACAACCTAAAATAAGCTCATGCCTGCACCTGCCTCCACATGTTCCCCGTCCAGCATTCCCCTATTCGGAGCTCTTATTTCGCGAATCACACCTCTCCCTATCCAGCTCTGACCTTTCGACACAACACTTTCGAACACCCCAACTGCATCGAATCGCGCTTATCGCCCATTCATGGTCCAGATTTCCGAGGGCACCTTTACGGTCGACGGCCAGGAGCTGTACACCAAGACCTGGCTGGTGGGTGTCTCTTTGGGGAACAAACCCCAAAAAAAATAAGAATCAAAAATAAGCACGGGAGAATGGCAGCTGACAGCTTCGCACTCTCTTCTTCTAGCCCGATGGCACCCCCGTTGCCAAGCTCATCATGATCCATGGCTTCAGCGACCACATCAACCAATACGTCGGACTTCTTCCCGACCCTCGCCGGCCGCGGCATTGCCGTCTACGGGGCTTCGACCAGCCCGGGGCTGGGGCCTGGCAGCGGTTCAAAAAAGCCCTCCGGACCAAGGGGGCCGTACGGGCCCGGACGAACCACCGTGATCTCCGAAACATTGTTGCCTTTATCAAAAGCCGCACGTCAAACCAGGCCGACGGGGCCTCCCCATCCCTTTGTGCCTCGGGCCCACTCCATGGGACGGCAACGAGGTTGCGACGCCCCCTTTTCAATTTGGGGCCCGCGGCCCCGCCGTCGGCTCCGAGCACGACACCCGGGCCGTCGTCCCCAGCACGTCCGCGGGTGGCTCTGGAGTCGCCCCCTTTTTTCGGGGCTTTCCCCCGGGGCCCGCACGAGGCGCCCCAGCCGCCTCCAAAAGATCTCTTGCGGGCCGTCTGGCCGGCCGCGGCATTGCCGTCTACCAACTCAAGCACAAGATCCCCAAGGAGTACATGGCCCGCGACCCGGAGACTTCTAAGCCCGTCTGGAAAAGGACACGCTTTGTGCCCACGACACGGCACGCTCGAGGGCCTGCGGGCCTGCCGACCGCGTCAACTCATTGTGCAGGGCCGTGTGAAGCGCCAGCGCAAATGTCAAGAGCGTCTGGCTGGGCCACGGCGACGCAATCTCTGCTCTTGGACTTTTTGAGGGCCAGCAAGCGGTGGTTTGAGAGGCTGCGCCGCCGCCGTGCCCGACAAGACCTTCCGCAACCTACGAAAAAGTGGCTGCACATGCTGCACGCCGAGCCCCAAAGGGCGGACCGCAGCTGTTTCTTACGCGAGGTTGGTGACTGGATTCTGGCGCGTGTTGGCGGGATAAAAAGGAAGAAGTTCCCGCGGTGGATGCTCCCGCAGTGGGGCGTGCGCCCACGGTTGGATGCGCCCGTTTGCAGACCCGGACGTGTTGCTGAGACGAGCCGGCTGGGGGCTTGCAGTGGCTGAAGCTGCCCCAGCTCCTGCGACCGAAGTTGCAGAGAGCGAAAGCTGTAGGCCGGGGCGGGGCAGTGCGATGCTTTTTCTTCCTCTTTTTCCTTCTTCGTTTTTTCTTCTTTTTTGTTGTAGATTTGGTTGTATGCGCTTTGTTTATTAATTTTTCCAGACGTTGATTGTACACTTTTTGAAAAACTATACCCGTCTTGTTACTAGATGCACGTAGAAGCCATTCTCAAGTGTCAAACGCATAATATTATTTTGACGCTCAAAGCTGTAGAAAATGCAAGGAAATGCTAGGCTGCATTCTATAGTATACAACCCCGCCTTTGGAAGTGGCCGCCCGGACGGTCCTTCCCACTTGCAACTCAGTATTACGCCCTCCCTTCCTCAAATTTTTACAAGAATGTTTTTCCAAGTACCAAAGAATTTATGCATTACAGACAAAAAAAAACACAAAGACAAAAACAGAGTGAAACAGAATGAAACAGAGCGAAACAAAAACTAAAGCACAAGCACAGAAGCACAACAAACCCGTTCTCACGAGCTCACGTGTTTCCGAGGAACATCTCTCCTCCTCTTCGGATGGCAGCGGCGGGGCCGTTCACTTCATTGTGCCGGGTAGTCTTTCATCCTTTTCAAAGACCAATGCCGGGACCGGAGGGTAAAGGGAGGCTCCGAGATATCTTCGTTTCAGAGAGGAACAGACGGGAATAATCGCTTCCGCTCCCAGTGTCGTTGTGGCTGCTGCCCTCGGCACCGCCCACTGCTTGCCTGGATCATGTCAAACTGCGTTTTTGGTTCTCGCGCACGAGCACCTTTGTCTCGTGACCGCCCGGCTTAATCGGTTTGGGGCTCACGACGGGGGCGCCTGGGCGATATAGGTGGGGAACCGGATTACCCTCAGGAGCACGAGCGGCAAGGGGGTCGCAGCGGGATTGTCTTGGACTCGGCCGCTGTCCCTTTTGTTGCCCTCGCCGTCGTTCACGTGTCCGAGTTTCTGGAGCAGCAATTCCGACTGCTCTTTGGCCAGCTTCTGCAGCTGGATGACGGATCCTTGTGTTGGGTATAACGTTAGTTACACTGGTTGAATGATTGCACAAGCAATCCGCGGCGTCCACACTACGCCCATGCACACATACCCAGTCGGCCTGCTGCGCACGCCGTCGGCGGCTGGCAGCAGGCTCTCGTCATCACCGTCATCATCGTCTCCGCCTGCGCCAAAGCTGGGGCCACCACTCCCAGGTGCCTTGGTCGACGGATCGGTGCGGGTGTGACTGGTAGACTGCGGTCTTTCGACTTCGGTGGGGAAGTCTGTGACTTTGGAGCCACGCCTCCATATTGTGGCGGCGTCTTCTTCAGCACCATCGCCGGCCGTGCCACTGCCTTCCAGTGTGTACACTGCCGCCATTGCCGCCAGAAGCCAATCGCAGTCCGCCGCCGGGCACTTGGCCACGGCTCCTCACACGGCGGTGCGCTTCTGGAAGGCATCGACGTTACCGCTCAATTTGCGGTACCTCGTCCCAAGGCGTTCGAATCGGAGTGAACGACGCCCAGGGATCTGAGGGCGGCAGTGTACGGACCAATGGATGGCATGGTCGGCGTTGGTGGCTCCGTCCTTCAGATCCATAGAGGAAGAACCTGTTGTAAAATCTGGCTCAGCTCTAGCTCCTGGAAAGAAGGGTGTGGGTTGTAACCGGACGACTGAACCCGACGGCTGTTGGATGGGTCGTTCGGGCTCCGGAGGTGGCGGTGGCGGCTCAACAAAGACGCGGTAGGCGCTGGTTGAGCTGAGCTTCCCATGGGAAAATGGGCGCCGGCCGTTGGTGCGACGGAGCCGGAGCTGTCGTCGGCACCTGGTACCACATGTCTCTGGCGACTGGCATATCGTGGCGGGGGCACGAAGGAGCCGTATCACGGGACATTTCGTAGTGGGTCTGCGGGAAGTTCATTGGCCTCCGGCTTGGAGTTTGATGGCGGCGGTTGCTGGAGAGTCAATGTTAGCAGACTTGCATCGTATTATAGAAGACATAAGAAGGGCTAAAAGCTTACCATTGAGCATCCCAGCTGGGTTCCATGGAGGTCGATATGGCTCATTCTTTTGCTGTGGTGCCGGAGGTTGAGACGATTCCCGGTTCTGGACCCGGAACCTGGTCTTCTCGAGTCTCAGTGTGTGTCTTCTCATCAATAGTTGCAAAAGACGCAGCAGGGGGCGGATGGTGCGAGGTGCTTTGATGAGACGGAGGAAGGGACGACGCAGGGGAGGAGCATGCTCATCAAGCTGACCATGCTCCTGAAGCTGATTTTGCCCTTCATGGCTGTGAGGCTCGTCATGCTGTGATGGTTTGTGTGTTGGTGTTGTTGGTGTTTGATGAGGAAGATTGTGGTGGTGAGGATTGTGATCATATGATTGAGTTAGATCCATGGTTATCATGTCCAAAAATTGTGTGGTGGTGCTTGGGGAGTATTGCTGGTGGTCGTGGTACGCAAAAAATGACTGGGACGGAGGAGGCGGCAGAGTTTCTGAATGCTGACCATATGCCGAGCCTCCAAGCTGCAAGGAAGGCTCGTCGGCGGTTAATCTGTAAGTAATCGTCGGGCGGAATTCGCCCTTTACAAAATACTGGATGATCTCGGGGCGGTGGTGGCGCTGCGGGCAGGTCGGATGCCGAAGGATGCGGGCTCTGGCCAAGCAGGTCAGTATTTTGCAAGGGTGGATAGTCAAACATACTTGTAGGAAAGAAAAGACGACCCAAAAGGGGAGAAAAAAAGAAAAGAAAAAAGAAAAAAAAAAAAACGTACAGCCGGACGGTAGTGGCGATCGTATACGGCCCACCATTGGCCGACCATCTCGTCCGTAAGCGCCCGCCGCCGTGGAATGCGCCGCGTCCTTGGGTCCAGGGCTTGTCGGCGCCGATGAAGTGGACCATGGCGATGCTGGACTGGAAAGTGACGGTAGGCGGGGAGGTACTGGTAGTGAGCAGACGGGTGACGTTGTAGGTGAAGGGCAAGCGGTGGTACGAGTTCTTAAAGTGCATGTTCAGGAGACCCTGGTCGGCGCCGTCAAAGGAGATGCCGCGCTGGGCCATGGCAGCCAGCGCGTAGTATCGCCGACGTCGGGGGTGAGGACCATGACGCCGGTGTTGAACAGGTCGGGCCAAGCCAATGTCTGGCGCGGCGGCAAAAGGCGTGCGGGAGGTCAAAGAGCTCGTCGGGGGCGGCGCGTAGGCGACGACGTCGGCGTCAATGTAGACAATCTTGCGGAACTGGGCCTGCTTCCAGAGATTGAATCTTGGTGAAGGCGGAGTGGAGGTCGGGGCGGTTTCATGAGTGGAGGTTGTCCGGCGATGCCTCGTTCTTGATGCGCGGGACCGAGATGACGTAGTCGTACACGTTCTGAGCGCGTTGCATGTCAGAAAGCCATACCAGGAAGCTCTGAGAAGAGGAGGAAGCGTACCTTCAGCTGCGTGACAACCTCGGCAGACACAGTGTCGAGCGTGACCAGGACGGCCAGCTTCTTGGACGTGCCGGCATCGCGGAGCGAATGTGCGAGGACAAGCGCTCCTGGGGTAGACAAAGCATTAGCGGGTGGTACAAAGGGACAGAGAGATGGGCGAGCTCAAGAAGAGCTCGATGAGAGCTTGAGGGAAGCTCGAGGGAAGCTCGAGGAGAGCTCGAGAGCTGGTCCAGAAGCTGCCGACAAGAGGCCCAGCACTGCGTGGACGTTGAGCGAGGCTTACCTGGCAGATATGTGTCGCTCAAGAGGAGCTGTGTTGCGATGTCGTCAGCATGAGGAGGCTCCGAGAAAGGGTGGTGCCACTGCTGTGTGCGGGAGAGCCAGAGAAACAACAGGAGATCCCAGCAACTGAGACAGAAACGTACCGTGGCGTAGATATCCTCCCCGCCCTGGTGAGCCATTGCGTCGGGACGGTGAGGCAATTGGAGACGTCGAGGCGATCCAAAAAGAGACAAAAGAGACAAAAGAGACAAAAAAAAAAAAGACAAAAAAAACGAGGCAGCTGGCCTCCGACAAGAAACCGCGCAGAGCAGAGAGTTGGTCGAGAGACAGGAAAGTATGGAGAGAGAAGAGGCGCGTGCGGAGAGAGGAGCTTTAAATGAGCTTGGGCAGGCCCGATAAGTGGGACGCGGTGGCGCGCAGGAACGAGCGACGGAGCCAAGCGGGACAGGGAAAACAGGCTCACATAAACATTGAGGCAGGAACGATGGACCACACCACGTCGGACGGCCAAAGAGAGACCAAGGAGAGGATGCCGGACGAATGAAAGCGAGAGAGATCTCCAAAAAGACAGAAAACTGTATGAGGGGCAGAGGCAGGCAAGGGACATTAGCCAGGAATGGGGAGATGCAGGCCAAGTGCAAAGTGAGGCCAATTTAGACACGGCAGAGCTGCAGCTGAGTAAAGAAAAGGGGGGAATAGACCGACGAGGCAGGAGCGGCGTCACGGACGGAGGAAGGAACGACGGCAGGCTTTACAGATGAGGCAGGCCTTCCTTCCTGTGTGGTGCAATGGCACGTCGTGCTACACGGAGACGGTGTCGTATGTGACCGTGGTTCAGTGCAGGCATGAGGCATGCGACGTGCAGCCGTTCTTTCCTCGCTGTTGTTTTCTTGTTTTCTTGGGCCTAGGGCCAGAGCTTGGGCAGTGGGGCGCTGGTCTGGGCTGACCCAGCAAATACGAACCTCGAGCTGTCTGCTGCGTGTTTGCGGCCATTTGTGCAGTTGTGCAGCCGTGTTTCTCATTATCCGGGACAGATGTGCGACAGCACGACATCTCGAGGCCCGATACGCGCTGGTGGCACGTCTGCTGTCATAAAGGAGGCAAAAGGGGCTCATCGCCAGCATGCCCATAGCCAGATATTCTGTTGCTGTTGTTAGAGATTCAATCGCAATTAACAGCAGTCTGAGATGTGTGAGATGTGTGAGGTCTGAGGTGTCTCTGAGATTGTCCATATCAATGACCATTGAACCCCTGTTTGCGGCTTTTTATCCACCAGGTCAATCATGAACTTTGGCGTGCCTTGCCATGCTCGTAAGAACCGCCGCGCAATTTAGGCTCGACCTTTGTGTGCCAATTTCGCGCTTCTTGCTCTTTGGCCTTCATATTTTTACTAAAATTACTCCGTCCACACGCGTTTGTCTCATCTGCAGCTGGCACCCGAGACCAGCGCCGGAATGCTGGAAAAGAGCCGGACAGGCCGGCGGCGAAGAATGGGTCGACGCGGAAATCGGCGCTGGGCAGCTTTATCTCTTCGCTCGGCCGTTTCTGGCCCTTCTTTATTCGCAAGATAAAAGACGGGCGGTTGTCGGTCTCAACCTCACGGACACGCGGAGAGGCAGCTCCAGACATGACAGTTGGCAGCAAAGCCACGCAATAACAGAACCGGCCAGGCCCCATTGGTCAAACCGCTAGCGCCTCTCACTAACACCGCTATCGACGGGGCCTGGGGCCTGGCCGGTGATTGCACTTGCGAAGTATTACATGTCTTACAATACGCAGTAGTATCTCTTACCCCTGTTCTACCCTGGCCCCTATCTCGATTTGGGCGAGGCTTATGAGGCGTTGCTGTCTCTTATCAAGCAGGCAAACAGCTCGGTCTATGAAGACATGGCGATATGGAAGTCTGGAAATATGAATGGATGTCCAAGCAGCAAAAGAGAGAATCTCAGAGATTAAGTGCTGGCGTCTGCTGGCGTCTTCAGATGATCTTCAGACGAAAAACGTCATCGCTAGCGAATCGCTGCCACTGCTTGCACTAAAAAAGGAAAGACACGGGGGCTCGACGTCAGGCCCCAAAGCCCCAAAGCCCCAGGCTGCAAGTTCCCCACTAGCCTGCACCAAACAGCGATCCCATTCGTGGCCAGGCCAGGTTACCTGCACTTTTGCAGCTTTGATGCAGAAAATAGATGGAGCTTCTCTGTGGATCTCCACTCGTGATGCAGCTTTCCCCGCAAACCGCCAGATGCCTTTACGTACATGTACGGAGTACACAGGTGCAGATGTGCAGATGTAATGTTCTTTTCCGCCAGAGCCGCCCGTTCAGTCAGTCCGCAGGATACGATGCACGCGTGGGAGGCGTCCTTCTTCAGTACGGCTTGGAATGCTTGAGATATATGGTCGTTTTCTTTTCATACGGTCATGGTCAGGAGAGAGGAGATCTGCGCACTTGAGAGTATCTAAATTCATAACGTCGCAAAAAGAGGCCTTGGTAGGCCACTCGTAGAATCAAAAAAGAGGAGGAAGAGGAAGAGGAAGAAGAAGAAGAATAGAAAAGAACAAGAGAAAGAAGAGGAAAAAAAAGAAAACACACACACACACGCCGAACCGTATTGAACCCCAAATCATACTTGCCGCCAACCTTGCCCTCTCTCTCCTATCTCGCTACCCGCCACCCTCTCCTCCCCCCATCTCTCCTCTTCTCGTTCGCCGGGCTGCTTCCGCTGCAGCTTCACAGGTCCTTCTTGAAAGGCGTGCTCCGGCTTGTGAGTCGTCTCGTAGTCCACGTGCACATATGCCCGCTCAATGTCCGGCAGACACTCGAGCTTCGACTGCAGCTCCTCGGCCACGTCGTGCGTCTCGCCCAGCGTCGCGTCCTGGCGGCATCACCACGTCCACCTCAGCAATCAGGCGCGGCCCGAGTGGTACACGCGCACCGTGTCAATCTGCTGCACCGCCGGCGAGTGCGTCACGCACACGTACGTGATGAGCTGCTGCGTCTCCACAGACGCCACGACGCCCACCAGCAGCATGAACTCGGTAAACGCCGTCCGCAGCCAGATGGTCGACACGATGACGCCCAGCAGAATGGCGCGCGGCCGGATCGATCCACCAGATGAGCTTGCTGCCGCCCACGCTTGTCAGCAGACCGAACCCGTTGATGAGCAGGTGTCGTTGCGGTGGTCCTGCCACAAGATGTAGACCTGGCTGTAGCGGTCTTTCAGGGCCCACGTATATAAAAAAAGGGCAAACTTGGTCGCAAACGCAATGGAGACCGCGGAGCACCGACGGCAGGTGGAAACTTGTTGGTCGTCGCCTCGTCGGGCGCCCGGCCCTCGGCAATCTCGCGCACCGAAAACGCAATCAGGATAAACGAGACAGACGTCATCAGAAAGCAAAAGACAATGTTGCCGACGGTCTCCAGACGGGCCTTGCCCGACGGGAACCGCGCCGGGTCGACACGCTTGACCGCCCGGTTCGTGACAATGAGCGTGACATTGGAGAGGCGGGTCGAAGACGGCGTCGGCCATGGTCGTGAACAGAGACAGCGAGCCGGACGACACGGCGCCGTATAAATCTGCAGCCCGGCCAGAATCACGTTGGCGACAAACGAGCCGTACACGGCAAGGCGGTAGCGCAGCTGGTCGTCGCCCTGCTCCTGACGGGCCTCGCCTGGTGCTCCTCGACGCTCTTGAGCATGTTCTCGATCCGCGCGTTCTGCGACTTGTAGAAGCCCTGCAGCTTGCGTTTCTGGACAGCACGGCGTGCAGCAGACGGCAGGGGGAACGACAGCGAGGGAAGCGAAAAGGAGGCTGGCAGACACCGCGCCAGCAGGCCCCTGCTCGCTGTCTGGCCCGCCGTCGCCCACAGCACCGCCGCTACCGATTCCCTCGATGGTGGGCCTGCCGTTGCTTTCCGCCAATCGCTGCCGCTGCTGCCGCTTCCCGTACGGCCAACTCGCCGGTACGCCACAGTCGACTGGATCTGCTCGAGCTCAAGGTCTGTTTGTACGCCGAGGAGAGGCCGTACGGATCGTTTTCCGCAGGGACACGAGGCAAGCGCCCAGCACCACCGGGGCCTGCTGCTGTCTGGCCCTCGCACATCGGTCACTTGCCCAGCTGTCTGGCCGCTGTTTCCGCTCTGGCCACTGGGGCTTTGGGGGTGAATTACTTGGTGGATCGCTTGGTTGGCGCTGTTCGACGGCAGCCGTGGCAATCATCGTCTTCCGGCTTGGGCTTGAAACTCGACGCCCTGTGCTAGAGGCGTTGTTCTGGCGTCGCCGCCAATAGCCAGCCGTCAGAGTAGCCGGAGCGGCTTGGCTGCTGCTGCTGCGCGTCAAGCCGGTCACGGTCGGGGGGCGCTGGCAGACGGAGTGCCCGGGGTTCGCGAACGAGGAACGGCTTGCGGGAGCCGAATGCTCGAGTCGGAAGGGATGGGGGTGCATGGTGATGCTGGCGCTCAGGTCGGGATCCATCTTGGGCAGCAAGTAGCAAATAATAAGAATAAAAATAAGAATTAGAATAAGAATGACCAAGAAAGACGAAGCTTTTTTGGCGCAGCCTGGTGCAGCTTTGGCGCGTGTGCTTTCAGCGGTGACGTCCTGTCGCAAAACGCTTGCTAGCTTAAAACTGCGAGGGAGAATGCCAACGGTCGATGATGATCGATGGAAAGAGGGAGGGAAACAGAATAAGGGAAAATAAAGAACAAAGTGGGGAATGGAAAGAAGCTGAGATAAATACAAGACAGAGCAGATGGGGATAATTAAATTGGCAGGACGCGGGATGGGAAAGCGGGACGAGATGAGCGAAAATGGGTGCACAAGGCACACAAGACAGCCAAGGCAGCGCACCGGAATCCTGCACAAATCGACAATCATGGAGGGTTCCAAGCTACAGAGCATCAAAGAGCGGCCGCTGTGCCGTGCCGTCTCCGCACGACCAAGATCTTGCGAACCAAGATTCTGTGGCTGGCCGGACTGGGGGCTGTGCCGGCTGGTCGTCTTCTTTTCGTCTTCTGCCTTTCTTTTGTTTCTCCCTCTTCCTGGCGTGTCCCGTCGAATGCCGCAGATCGTTCTCGCGTCTCGCATCAAACTGCGTTTGTCCGTGCTTTTTCTTGTCCCTCGTTTTGCCGTGTTCTTATGGGGCGTCGTCTTGGTGTCGATCTCCGCGGAACTTGGTCGGAGCACGGTGCGAGGAGGTCGCGTGCAGGATCTGGCGAAGGAGGGGTGGGAGGTCATCGCACAGGTCGTTGACGTCTTATTCTGTAAAATTCTGCAAGATAAGATACTTGCTGCTTGGAGCCACACGTGTGTGCATGCTATGCTGTGAGTTGAGGGCAGGTGGCAGGTGCAGTAAGATTGTGGGGAAGTCGCGCTTGGCGAGCAAAACCGGTCTAGACTCATGCGGCTGCTCGGGAGGCTAGGAGGTAGGTTTTTAGCGGGTTCCAGCGCACTACCTGTCCACTGTTTCGTTCTTTTAGGCCTGGCCGGGTGGAGGCAGCCCGTTTCGATGACTCTTGCAGGTCCTTTTCCTGTCGCCGCAGTGTTGATCAGGCTTGCCAAGCTGTTCCAAGCTGTTCCAGAGCTTCTTCCAGGGCGAGAAGGTGGCCAAGCGCACTTGCAGGATATCCTCCTCAGTAAGATGCTTTGGTAAGGTACGATACGTATCGTTTACTTTACCAATGTTTGTTCAAGGCCCACAGGGCCAAGAATCTTGCCTTGTGCTCCTAGAGAAGGCGCGATTCTGAGAACGGCAGGTGCGACAGCAAACAGACACTTTGTCGAGGCAAACGGGCAATTGAACACAGCGAGTCGAACAAGTTTCGAGGTTTCTCCAACCATTGTACCATATACTTACAACTATAGCAGTTTGTGTCTTATCTGTTATGCCTGTTAATCAAACACTACGTCTCTTCTTGCCTGCTTCAATGCTATCATAGCCGGCGGTGCGCATCCTTCTGGAATGTCTCGAACCGTTGGAAGAAGGACGAACAGGATCTCAAAACTCGGTCGTCCGACATGGACACGCGCAGATCAGGCGGGAGAAAGCAAGAATAAACGACAAGAGGGTCGTGTTTGCCCGTTCTTTCTCTGCTAGATGGTTGCGAACCAGATAGATAAGGACCGTTTATTATGCGGCAAACTCAGCCGGGCAGTACTTCAACTCATGCTGAAGACTGTAAGATCTTTTCGTGGCAGTAATTAAATAACCCGAAGACAGTATCGGGCCCTGGGGTTTGTTGTCTTGCGAATTCAAAATATGGCTTTTTTGGGAAAAAAAAGAAAAAAAGAAGAAAAAGAAAATGGAAAAAAGGGGGGGAAAGAAATCTTTTTGAAAATAACAAATCTTTCTATCAACAGGTATTTTACGACCACCCTTCTCTCTAACATTGAATCACCCGATGGGAAACGACAAACCTAGCCGATATCGTTCACACAATGTAGACTCCTCGTGGGGATTTTTTTACTTTCCAAATCCGGCTTCGTCCCAAACACCGAGGCCTTACCTACCGTCTCCTACCGTCACCCCTCACGCGGCGTTCTCAAAGAAGAAGCTCGGGTTGCCCGGCGTGGCGCCGGCTGCCGCTGTGGCAGGGGATCCAGGGTCTGGCCGTTGCTCTTGTAGATGACGCCCGACGTGGCGCCCGGCTTGACGGACACAATGACGACGGGACTCGAGCTTGTTGACGGTCTGCTTCAGGCCCGGCACCATGGTCTCGAGGGTGGTCAGCTCGTCAAACGCCAGCTTGCGGTCAAACACGGCCGCGGCGTCCTCGCCGCTGTCAATGCGCTTTCTTGAGCGCTTGGATAAAAGGCCAT
Source organism: Sporothrix curviconia (assembly GCA_016097085.2). Classification (NCBI taxonomy): domain Eukaryota; kingdom Fungi; phylum Ascomycota; class Sordariomycetes; order Ophiostomatales; family Ophiostomataceae; genus Sporothrix; species Sporothrix curviconia. Next base: position 46,021 of record JADMNF010000193.1, on the reverse strand, counting down.
TGACTTCTTGAGCTCGGCCTTGTCGAGCTTGCCGACACGCCCTTGACGTCGACGCTGCCCGTCTCTGTAGCCTGCTTGACGACCTCGATGCACTTGTCCTGCCACTCGGGGAAAGCATCGGCAACAAAGACCGTCAGCTTCTTGGCCTGCTTGGGGTCAAACGCAACCCGCCTTGCCCTTTGCGAGCTATAGAAGAGGGTTAGTAAGTGTTCGCAACTGGACAAATCAAAAGAGTCGGGCCTTTCTCTCAGACGTACCTTCTTGGCCTGCTGGCCCTCGGCGGCAGTGATGTTGGAGGTGGTCTATCACGAGTCAGTATACACTTGGCCAGATACTATTTTTCTTCTTTTTTTTTCTTCTTTTTTTTCTAGCTCGCAAAGAGAAAACTCACGTTGCGGATGTAGTTGCGGGCGGCCGTCAGGCTCGGGTCGGGAAGCCGGGACGGTGGGGAACAGGGCCGTCTGGACCACTCGAGTCCTTCTTCAGGACATCGCGCCACAGGTACTCGCTAAAGTGAGGCGGCAATGGGCGTCATCAGCAGCGCCTGCAGCTCGACGTAGTCGCTTGGACCAGCGTCGCGGTGCATGCCGTTGCCGGCGCCTTGGTGATGTCGCGGTAGCCAGTCGCGCGCCGAGACAAAGTCGTAGAAGCCGCTCTTGAGCGCCAGCTTGAACATGGTGCCCTGGTAGTGCTTCTTGGTCTCGCCGACCAACGTGTTCATCTCATTGTCAAACATCTTGTCAAACAGCGTCAGCTCGCCCGAGCGCAGCGGACTCGTCCGCCACCGTCTCCTGCGCCCACTTGCGCAGCTCGTACAGGCGCAGAATCGTCGCGTTGGCCACCGTCTCCTCAAAGTTGGCGTCCTCAATACCGTCACCGGCGTCGGCCAGCGCAACACGCGTGGCGTCGGCGCCAAACTTCTCCGTGGACTCGCGCAGGGTCAGGAAGTTGCCCGTGCTCTTGCTCATCTTCTGGCCGTTGACGAGCAGGTGGCCGTTGACGCGCATGCCGCGCGGCCAGAACTTCTTGGGGAACAGTGCCGCGTGGTGGTACAGGCAAAAGGTCAGATGGTTGTTGATCAGATCCTTACCCGAGATGCGCGCGTCCAGCGGGTAAAAGTACTGGAACTCGCGGCGCATGCCTCCAGGTCGACCTGGGGAATGTCGCACTCGACGGACTCGGTGCGGCAAAAGATATAATCCCAGACCTCGTTGGTCATCTGCTCGGGCTTGATGGGCTTGGACGACTTGCCGGCGTCTTGCCAAAGATGTCGCCGTGCAGGTACACGCAGACGGTGTAGTATGCCATGTAGACGGTGCTGTCGCTCAGCGACTCGACCAGCTGCGTCACGTCCCATGGCAGCTTGGTGCCCAGGCCGTACGAACGCGAGCATGCCAGTGGCCCAGCCAGTTCAGCGTCTGCTCAAACGCGTGCTTCGCCTCGGGGTAGAAGCAGTTGACGGTGCCGTCCTCGAGGCGTCCAGCACCTTGCCGCACCACTCACCGTCGCCGCCGTTCTCAGTCGTGCCATAGTTGAGGTACCACTGGTCCAGGTACGCGGCCACGCAGACGTCGTTGGACCGCGAGATGACCTCGCCGTCGGCTCGGCGTAGTTGAAGGCCAGGTTGGCGTCAATCAGCTGCTTGCGGATCAGGGGCTTAGCGTCCTGGACGGGCGCGCCCTTGTGCTCGCCCATCAGCATGGTGCCCTGGTAGAAGCCCTCCTTGTACGCCTGCTCCTTGGCCTGCTCCAGCAACTTGGTGTCCTTGGGCGAGTTGATCTTGAGCTTCTCGACCAGGTACTTGGCGATCACGTCGGACGAAGGCGTCTGGATAATGGCAGGATGTCCTTCTCGAGCCACTCCTTCTCAATGTTGTAGTAGGCCGGCTTGCGCAGCAACTCGGTGACGGTGGCGTAGTCGTCGGGGCTGTCGGAAGGCACGCACGTCACAACGCCAGTGCCCTTGGTCGGCTTCAGGGTCTGCATGGGCAGAATGTACACCTTCTCGTAGACGGACAGCGGCGCGTTGACCAGGGTGCCGATGACGTCGGAGCCCAGCAGCTGCACGACAGACTCGAACTTGCCCCAGGGCAGCACGTTCTGGTAGGCCATGTTGCGCGCGGCGCGCTCCGTGCATAGGTAGTACTCGAACTTGCCCTCCTGGCCGGCGACGGGGACCTTGAAGATGCCGTAGGCGACGGTGGGGCCGACAAAACAGCAGATCTGGCCGTACATGGTCTCGGGGCGCAGGGTGGCGGGGATGAGAAGACGTCAGCGTCGGCGGGAATCTTGTCGCCAATCACCTGCTTGGCCTTTTCGGACCACGCGAGGCCTTCATCTTGAGGGCGACGTATTCCTGGACGGTGATGCCCTCGCCGGAGCTGCGGTCGTGGTCCAGGCAGGCCTGGCCGTCCTTGGGGCTGTAGACGGTGTAGCGCTTGCCGAACTTGATCTTGCCGAGCTCGCGCAGGCGCGTGATCTGCCAGCGCACAAACGAGTCGTAGAAGAGGTTGGCGGGGGTGGTGACAAAGGAGCGGCGCCAGTCGACGCGGGCGCCCATGCGGCGCAGGTCGGTCTCGCAGCGCTCAGGGAACACCTGTAGCCAGTGCTCGGGGTCGGTGAACTTGTGGATCTCCTCCAGGGGGAAGCCCAGCGAGACCATGATCTGGTACTGGTACTTGGCCTTGCCCGTCTTTGCGACAGCCTTGCTCTTGTTGCTGCCGAACTTGCCCAGGTCGGTCTTGGCAGCAGCGGCAGCCGGAGCCGCACCCGGGGCCTCCGCGCCCGGTGCCGGCGGATGGCCAGGGCTTCCTCCTCGGTCTCGGCCCGCTCAAAGTTCTGGCCAAACATCTCGACCTCGCGCGTGAGCTTGTCCGCAGCGGCCTTGATGGGCATGCCCGTGCAGTGGTAGCCCTGGGGCAGCAGGGCACGGCGGCCCTCCATGCGGGCGAAGCCGGTCATGAACTCGACTTTGGAAAACGTGAAGCAGTGGCCGGCATGCAGGCTGCCGTTCATATAGGGGTAGGCCATGGTCGTGAAGAGCTTGTCCTGCTCGGGCTCGGAGGGCAGCGGAGCATCCTGCTCAAAGTACTTTGCCGCAGCCCATTCGTCTTGGAAGCGAATCTCGTCCTGCAAAGAGAGAGGAGAAGAGAGGGTTAGAAGAAAAGAATGAAAGAAACCGGTCGGAGGCTCAACGTACAGCAATCAGAGTGTCGCGTTTCTCGGTCTGTTTGTGGTTCGGCGAGGCCATTTGTTAGCAGGCGATTCTCCAGTGGTAGTGGCGGCGGGGCAGAGCGGTATTAGCATACGTTCTCCAGCTTGAGCGTGCGCTCAGAGCCCACGGCTTTGGTGTCCTGTTCGGCCATGGTGAGGATATGGGCTTCGTGACGGTGGTGGTTGTTGCGGGTGGGAGAGAAAAGCAGAAGAAAAGCAGGACGTTCCAAAGACGTCGTGAAAATCCAGTAGTCGGTCGTTCCTACCGTGAAACGGGCGCAAAAGGCTGAATTGGTGGCGCTTGGGTGCGCTAACACCAGCAAAAGAGGAAACTTGCCCCTCTTCGTCTGGCGTTTGGTCGTGCCTTCCCCGCGGTCCCAGGCCGCGCCGTTTATCGCCGCCACTGACCGCCTTTTTTTTTCTGTGAACACTATTGAGTCATACGAAGACGGAAGGAAGGCACCCAAAACACAAAATATGACATCAAAATCTACTCCTACACCACGCAGGGCCAATTGTCGACGGCAGGGCGTTTTCCTCCTGCCATCGCGCATTTTCCACGCCGGGAGGTGTGCGGTTCTCGACATGGCCTCTCCGAGGTGATCCAGAGCCGCTTAGAACCTGGACGGCTGTGGTTGTGGAATGCAGTGTTGTGCCGTGCACGGGGTTAGATTATTCCATTGACTTTTCTCGGAGGAAGAATCGAGTCGCCATGTTTGACCAAGGCCCCAGCCAGTGACAAGAAGCATGGGGGTCTTTGTGTGGTGCTGACGGTGAGCCTGTGCAAATGCGAAAGCAGTCTATTAAAAGTGATATATGTAGATAAGCTGAAACTACAGATGTTGTACGAGCCAGACAAAGATCATCACAAAGGAGATAGATTAGTCGCTATGCGAGCCGGTCCAGTGCCTACCAACGAAAAAAAGTGGCAGCACGGGGGCTCTGCACCATGGTTCCGAGAACCAGGCCTCTGGCCGCTACAGTTGTATCCAAAGCCATCCCTCCCAACCATTATTTTTCTTCTCCTCCTTTTTTTTCTAACAGCAAGGGCTTCAGAACTTGCCGACGAACAGGTTACCGATCATCTCACGGCCGGTGATGTAGCTCGTGGTCCACAGGGTGGGGAAGTCGAGGGTGCTGAAGAAGCCGTCGGCAAGACCAAAGAACATCATGGGGGGGATCCAGCCGCGGGCGTACTCGAGGGCAAAGCAGTTGTCGGGCATGCGGTACTGCTTGACGTCGCCACGGTGCAGGTGGTGGACATCGCCGGGGCGGTAGACCTCGGCCTCGAACTCGCCGGGCACGTAGGCCCACTGCTCGCCAGACAGGATGTGGAAGTAGTCGTCGGCGGTGTGGCGGCCGCTGTGGCCCTCGGTGCCAACAGCAGTACCTGCGTGGTTGCGGTCAGTTGGGAATGTGGAAAATGGAGAGAAAAGAGGACAAAGCCCTTACCAAAGATGATCAGGTACTCGGTGATGCCTGAAGGAAGATGTGGTTAGCAACGAAGCCCCCTCACATGTACGGTATAAACCTTTGGCACTCACTCGCATGCAGAATGGTCATGCCACCTCATGGCACCGCCGGCATTGTTGAAAGAAACCACGTCTCGTCGTTGCTAAGGTAGGACGACAGCTTGGCCGTGCCGCTCAGCTCGGTCTTGATGTGGTTGACAATGGCGCGGGTGTCGTTGCCGTGGGTCGCAACGGCGCGCTTCGCCAGGTCGTGCAGGTGGCCTGTCTCAAAGACGTAGAACGAGTCGAGGTTCTTCTCGATCACGTAGTAAGAGGGCGGCCAGAACGGCGCCGATGATTGCGAGGACCTTCATGGCGGCGGAGGTAAGGAGCGTGGGGGAAGAGAGGAAAAGAGAGGAAGAGAAATCGCTAAAGAAAGAAAGAACGAAATCGGAGGAAAGGGGAAGTAAATAAACGGAAAGAGCAAAAGGGATGAAAAGGGAAGGGACGACCACGACCGCGCTTGCGTTTGTAGCATATGTAGAAAACGATTCCCCTGAACGGACCCGCTTTTTAGAGCCGGCAGCGGCAGACGACCCACTTTTGCGCATTCTTTTTCGCCCAGCCCATCGGCTTTCGTATTCGGACAGAGTTCTCAACCAAAGTATTACAGACAACGACCGACAATTGGCGAGCTCCCAGTGGCGCAGGTCGTGGAATCAACTTGCAGGTGTCTGTCAGCGTTGGCGGAATCAATTCCCTGACTCTCTTTTCTCCAAGTCTTGTCTTTTGTCCTTTACCTCCTTTTCGTCTCTTCTTCTTCGCCTTTCATCCCTGCATTTCAGCCTTTCATGCCATGGAATCAGATAACACTGACAGACACTGCAGCCTGCAACGGCCGGCATCACCGGCATGGTCCAACGCTGATACGGAGATTTGTCATCGCAAAGGGCCTTTTCCCAAGAAGACGGCAACTTTGATAATGCCCGGCTGTTGGAAACCAAGGCCAAGCCAAGACCTCTAAGATTCTCAGCTGCTAATTAAAAAATCTTTATCCATTAACGCTTATTGGTTTTCGTTTCGAGGGCAAATACGTAGCGACTTGCGTGAGAATAGTAATCTAGGTTGTTAGTGAGACTTGAAAGAGAAATAAATATGAAGAAATATGTAGAAATATGAAGAGAAAAAAAAGAAAGAAGAAAGAGAAAACACAGAATAAAAGGAAGAAAGAAAAGAATTCACAGAAAAGACCAAACAGTAGAGATCGTACTGTGGGTACATCCATTTTGATCTTGGCATCCCGTGCTTGTTTTTTTTCTGCTGCCTTTCTTTTCTCACTCTTTTTCTGCTTTTCCTTTTGTCTGTTCTATTTTATTGTATTTTCATGCACCTTTTTATCTATTCCGTGAATATTTGTTTTGTTATATATCCTTTGACACTTTTATTTTCATTTTATTTGATCCTTTGATTCTTTATTAATGTGTTTATTATGCATCCAGCTTGTTTCTGATCTTCTGATCTGTACAGTCTCATAAATATAAAGCTTCACCAAGCGAACAATATGTCCCATCCTAACCTTTTTCTCTTTTTCTCTTTTCTTTCTCTCCTCTTTCCTTTCTACATAATTAAGCAGCTTTAATTTTTCATCATGGCCAATCACCTTCAAAAACCACATCAATCACAAGTCCAGAATGTTGCTGATCAAGTCCGACGGCTCGTTGAAAAAGTCCGCCACGACAATGCCAAAGCGCTTGCCCTTGTTCTTCTTCAGGTAGGCGTTGGCCTGCTGGTTCACACCACCAGCGGCGTCGAAGCTGTTGCCAAAGCCTAGCGCCATCGACTGCGGCGACATGTACGGCGCGGCGTCCAGATGCTCCGACGACAGGAACGTGATAAAAAGACTGTTGGGCGCGGTGCCGTGCACGGCCAGGTCCAGGTGGGCCAGCGACGCGTTGGCCTTGATGCCGATGTTGGCGGCGGCGCTCTGCCCATCGCCGGCGACACCTGTGTCGTAGTGATCCTCGACGTAGATGGTGGCGTCGGTGGCGTTGTTGTAGACAAAGGAGATGTTGGCGCCGTTGTCCGTCCACAGGTTGGGCGACAGGTGCAGGCCGGGGATCTCGGCGTCCTGCGCAGCCGACAGGAACTGGATGTCGAAGCGCTTGACGAGGATGACCTTGCCGCGCGACTCGCCCAGCGTGCCGAGCGTGTTGTCGGTCTGCAGAATGTACTTCTTGGCGGCGTCCGACGTGAGCATGTCGTACAGCACCTGCTCAAACAGGAGGTCCTGGGCGCGCCGGACACGGTGCCGCTCTCGTACTCGAGGAGACGAGCAGCGTCTCGGACGGGTGCAGGGCCAGCCAGGCGTAAAAAGCAAACATGACGTCCTCGAGCGAGGCCAGCTGCGAGACTCGACCTGGTCGTGCCAGATGGTCAGGTACGTGCGGTGGGGTCGAGCGCCGGGCGCAGGTCAAAGAAGCGGATGCCGCCTCAGCATGTCGGCATGGACAGCTCCTGCAGCGGAGGTACTCCTCGATGGTGACATTGTTGTCGATGGAGACGGCCTGCATGAGCGCGGACGTGAAGTTCCAGGAACCCGCATCGTGCGTGCCGGGGATGTTCATGTGCACCAGCTGGGTGTCGTCGGGCACGGACTTCATCCACTCGGACAGGTGCGACTTGGACGTCAGCGCCGTCTTGTAGTCGCCAAACAGCTGGCTGCTATCGTCGAGCACCTTCTCCAGGGCGAAGCCGGCCAGGTCCAGGGAGCCGAGCGAAAGGGATGCCGTTGCAACACCGACCAACGAACTGGCAGCGAAAAGGGTAAAAGACAGCATTGTGTTTGATTTCTATCTCTTTTTTTTTTTTTTTTTTTTTTTTTTTACCTTTTTGGCTGATTCTTGAAGCTGGTAGATGCACTGGCTTTTCACCGACGGGTTCGTTTATAATATATCAGAATACCTCTGCTTATATATACCAAATCCGACGCTGCAGCATCTGTTCTGTCGATCCGTCCCATGTCGGGTCAATTGTCACGTTTCTTGCCCACACAAGTACTTGTACACACACTGCTTTCTTTTTCTTTTTTCTTTTCTTCCTCTCTTTTCTCAGTGTTCATTTTCTTACTGCTCATTTTTCTTATTGTTCCAACGTCTCATTCTCACCTATCAGTTGTTTACTCCAGTGACATGGGCAAGGTTTTTCAAGATAAAAGTTCCAAGGTAGTAGCTTTAGAGCTCCAATCGAAGCCGGTTCTTGGATAACGTGCCAAGACATGCACCAAGCCGGGTTGTCGATCATTTCCTATCGAGCCAACCGAAGCCTCACCAACGGTATTCCATATAACTACCGACATCGGCACGACATGGCGCACCACGTGTGAACGTAATGTCGAACGCGGCAGCATCCGCTTGCATTCTAGACAACTCGATTAGACTTCAACCTTCAGCCCTTGCGTCAATTTCAGTTGGGATGAAGGATGACGTTGGCCCCGCCGTCTCGTTATCTGATGATGGCATGCCCGCTGTCTGGAGGGACCATCCGGGTCAACCGCTTCCATTAAAGACCATGCACGTGCACTCTAGCCTGGGGAATTCCAATGCGACGACTATAACCGGCCACCGTCCCGACTGCAACACTTATTCGACGGGTGAAACGGGTCCGGCGATCCTTGTCTTTTCGCGATGCCCGCTAGTCAACACGTGCCTATACGATTCGCACCGAACACGAACAGTGCCTTGGCCGCACGTCGACAAACGCCGTGAAAATACGAGTAGACAACCGCCGAATACCCGACCGCTGGCATGCAGTAGCCATGCGGTAGCCAGGATCCCGGGTCTGCACGTGGATGTGGCACCCGGTGGCCAGAATTGTCAGCACATGTCAAGCATTTCTATATAGCGAGCACATACTAACATTTTCTATATAGCATTCGCTGCTCCCGTCTTTGATTGGCACATTCGCCTCCACCGGGCAAGCTCCAATCGCGCACGACACCGATCACCTTGAACAGTCCACTGCGAAGTCATAATGGCTGCCCTCGCTCACGCGCATCGTATCCGCGGCCGTTGTAGCCGCGACGAAATGTCGCCTGTCGACACCTTCTACCGGCTGCGCTGAATGACACGTCGTACATCACCAACAGCAGCATCGGCACGTATGGCGGCACATACTCGGCGCCCGCCAACAAGCTGTCCGGGGCTCGCCGTATGGCGTTTACGAACTACTGCACCATGCCGCACCCGCGCGTGTCGGAGTACACCATGCCCAGCGATCCGCATGCCAAGCTGGTGCACCTCGAGTACATGCAGCGCCACCAGCGCCGCACCATGTACAACTTGGCCCCGGCGGCGAGGTACAACACCGTCTGCGTTGTTTTATGGGTGTTTGCATGTACGAGAGACTAAGCTGACCACGCACAGAAACCAACCCTTTGACTGCTCCACCTTTGAGGGCTTTCTCTACGGCGCGTCCACCGGCGCGGCGGACGCCATCCCCATGTACGCCGACGTGTACAACCGACCCGGCCAACCCGTTTGTCGACGGCCTGCCGTACGTCAACACGACCTGCTTCTTCCCGCAGCTGACGACGGGCGGTCTGCTCGACGGCATCCAGCACGGCCGCGACCTGTGGGCGCTCTACGGCGCCAAGCTCGGCATCAATCCGCGCAGCATCAACGAGCACGTCTGGCTGCGCTCCCACGTCATCGCCGTTGACCCAGCAGTCGGCCGGCGGCGTGACGCACGGCATCTGGCCAGCCACTCCGGCGCGGTGCCCCTGCGCCAGCAGTCGGGCGGCGTCGACACCGTCAACAGCGGCTACCCGTGCGACGCGCGCTCGTCGACGCTCGCCAGCATCCAGGCCACCGACGCCTTCCAGGCGCACCCTCGACGTCACGGCCACCTGCGCGCCGGCGCTCGGCGACATCCTGGGCGCCACCGACAGCGACTGGCAGTCGAGCGTTTGACCACTTCTCGGACAACTTCCAGGCGCGCCTCTGCAACGGCTACCAGCTGCCCTGCAAGTTCACGGACCGTCAAAGTGCGTCAGCGCCGCCCAGGCCGAGGAGGTCTTCCGCGCCGGCGACTGGGAGTCGGCAGCACTACTGGCGCAACAACGCCCTGGCCCAGCAGTACATCCAGCTGACCGAGGGGCCTCTTTATCGGCGAGATCATCGCCGCCTGCAGGCCGCCACACGAGCAAGCAGCAGTACGCCTACGCCCACACCTTTATCCACGACAACGACCTGGGCCCCATCCTGGGCGCCTTTGGCATCTCGCAGATGCGCTGGCCCGCCATGGGCTCCAACATTGCCATTGAGATCTGGGAGTCCAAGGGCAGCTACTACGCGCGCGTGCTGTACTGTGGTCACGTGATGCGCACCATCCACGGCGACCTGGACTGGATGCCGGTCAACACGCTGGTCAACATCCTGGAGCCGTACGTGCCGACCGACATTGTCGCGCAGTGCAATGCCTAGGCCTGCGGCTGCATTCTTTTAGACTATAATAATAATACTAATAATATTAATAATAACATTAATATTAATAATGGATGATATTCGTCTTGCAATTCCACGGCCTACGCCGTTGCAGTTCTATACGACGAGCCGGCAAGGTCGCGCACAGACATGGCAAACATGCCGTACTTGCCGCCCTGCAGCGCCGTCCCCGCGCGGCGACGTGGTGTGCACGTTGGCGCCGTGGTCCAGCAGCAGTTGCACCATGTCGACCGCGGTGTTGGCTTTGCCGTCCGCGGCGGTCCTGCTGCGGGAGGCACCTCGCGAGCAGGGTGGAACGTGCGAGGTGGGATAACGGCCAGCGACCGAGTCTTCCAGCCGGCAACGAGGTCAGGTGTTGAACATCTTTATCATGATGCCTTATCCCGAGTAGAAAAGCGGCAAAAGGCGCCGGTCCAGCTGTTATTCGGGCTGGCCGCGGTTGCCAGCGTATTCGCCACTGGAAACAGTGGTGTGACGGCGGCTTCCAGGGGATGTTACGGGTATCTTACAGCTGGAAATTGCACTTCGTACAGTGAGAGACAGGCCCTGTTGGCCTTGAGCGCTAACGGCCAGGCCCACTAAAGACAGGAAGAGCCACCAATTTCCAGCCCTTCTGCCCCGCTAGCACGTGCTAATCCGTTTGGGCGGCTGGGTGTCGAAAGCCTCTCGGTGGGGCTGACTTGGCCTAGCCCGTGCCTGTTAGGCGCCTTTTCCCCTGTAAATTCGCTAAATGTAGGAAGGTTTATGGTTGATCTTCGTCTGGTCTCGTTTTTTTCTGTTTTTGTGTCTCGTTTCTGTCTGGTGTGGCGGTTGTTTCGTTTCGATCGGACAACCGCAGAGCTTACAGCATATTCAGGGTATCTTATCTTGGTGAGGCAAGTACACTGTACTTGTTTCGCTTCCATTGCACGTTTCCAAGGCAGGTGGCTCCTTCCCCAAGCAACTTTGCTGGAAGTATTACATGTACGAGTACCTATACGACCTGGTCCCCTCTTTCCCTCGCTTTGTTGGCCACCCTCCTTCCCTGTTGGTCTCGCGCACTAGGCTCTTTCCGTGACTTTAACTCTGTCTGCCAATATAGCGAAGAGCGCTGGTCCCCCCCTTTTCCGATCTCCCACGACCCTCGTCTTGAAACCCCGTTGCACAACCCGTTTCTTATACATGTACCCGTGTGTCTGCTTCTCTGTGCTGCGTGCCAGGCTCTCCCCCGCGTCACAGCGATCTATCTGACGTGCACAGCACTCCTCTGCGCGCTCCATGTTTTGCCAGCAAGTGATTCGCAGGAATTCGCAGAGATTCGCCGAGATTGGGCAGAGCTTGCGGCGCCAAAAACTAACACACAGCGAGCAGCACATGACGGGACCGGGGTCCAAGTGTCTGTTTTCTATTTTCTGCAGCACTACTCTGCGATGCATGGGGCTACAGTTGCACCTGCAGCTTCGCTTTCGGGTGCAGTGAGGCTGAGCCGACGAATGGCCTGGTGGCTGTCCACAAAAGTGGGAATAATCAAGTCAGAAAACGGAAAGGTCTCAAGGCCAATACAGCTGCTTCCTCTCTCGCGATCCTCCGGCTGGTGCTGGTCGTTTTCAAAATTTTCCGCCTTCCTATTTTCTCTGCGTGGCGCTCGGTTCGTGCGCTGCCTTCTTCTTTGACCTTTGCGGTTTTATTTTGTGCTCGTTCTCTTTCTTGTGCCGTTGCCATCTCCTGTTGTCGTTGCTGTCCTGCCTGTTGCGTCTGCTGCGTCTCGCCGCATCCTTCATCTATTCTTCCCTCCCTTTCCCTCTCTTTGTCTCTCATATTGCTCGACACCCTGTTGGGTGACGTTTCCGCCAGGCACAACTGCGTGAGCAATTTTGTTGACAACACAAAACGACAACCCGGGGCGCGTGGAAAGAGACGACAAAAGACAAGGAGATAATGAGAAACGGCGCAAAAGACAAAACGAGCATGAAAAACATCGCCAGCTTGGCCGTGGCGGCCGCGTATCTGGCCGCCGTCGCCGAGGCCCGTCGCAGCTCCTTTTTCGCCCGCAACAACGCCCAACGCAGCTGGCAGCCTGCGCAGCAAACGGCCACGTCGGCGTCCGCACACCAAGCGTGCCCTCGATATCGCCGACGATCTGGCACACATGCCCGTCAGCTCGCGCTGCACGCCGCTGGGCTGCCGAGGCACGGCGACGACGGCCGCGCCCGCCTCGGCGACAAGCCTTCTCAAGCGCGACTCGACCGACAACACGTGCGGCTACGTCAGCGGCATCAGCAGCCTCTCGCTCTATACTGCGACGTGACGGACCTGTGCGTCGCCAACTCCATCAACTCCATGGTCGGCTGCTGCCCCGACTCGTCGACAACCTGCCCTATCCCGACGACCTGCTACCCGTCGTCCGACAGCTCGCTCTAACAACACCCCGACAAACGGCTAACACTCTGTGGTGGTAGGTCTTTTTCAACCTGTGCTTTTTTTCCTTGTTTGCTGTTTGTCGCTGTATTGCCTTGCTCGGCGCGTCTAACCCTGCCCTCTCCAGTGGAAGCTCTGCTTACCCCGAGTGCGTCACGCACTACTATGTCGACGAACATCTTCACCGCTACACGCTGCTCGGCTGCGCAAGACCGAAGCCGTCGACAAGGTCTCTTATCTGGCCACAGATGCCTCGTCGTCCACCCTCGTCCTCGTCCAAGACCACCAAGACGTCAAGCAAGTCCTCTACCACCCCGCCAGCTCTACGCCTGGCACCACGACCTCGAGCTCGTCGTCCGCGGCCTCATCGTCTGCTGGCGCCGGTGGCGGCCAAGACCTCTGGGGACGGTGCGGTGGCAGCAGCGCGGCAAGAAGAGCAAACACGGGTGCCATTGCCGGTGGTTGTCGTCGGCGGCGTGGCCGGTCTCGCCCTCATCGCACTCGGCGCCTTTTACCTGCTCCGTAACCGCAACAACAGCGCAGTCAACAACAGCGTTGCCGGTGCTGGCGCCGGTGCTGCCACATCCGGCGCTGCGTTCCTCCCCCGCCGGTGGCGCGCCGCCGATGTCCCAGATGCCGCAGCAGCCTGTACTATGGTGGCGCTGGCGGTGATCCCGCGCTCGGCTACGGTGCTTGCCACTGTGGCCGGGGCGTGGCCGGTGCTGCCGCTGCATACCAGTACCCCAACCAGCAGCAGCAGCAGCAGTTTCTACCCGAGCAGGAGCAGCAGTACGGTGGGTACCTCCCACAGGCGCAGCAGCAGCAGCAGGAAACCAAGGTCTACGACCCGTATAGCCCGGCCGGCCAGCAGTTATGACCCAATGCTGCTGCTGCTGCTGCGCTGCTGCTGCCGGTGTGCTGCCGGTGCTGCAACTCCCGGCAGCCCGCCTCTAGTCCAGAGCCCGCAGTCGGGCTACCACGACGTCTCGGCCTATGGCAGCCCCAGCGCCCCACCGACGGCGCCCACATCAGCCCGACGAGAACATTGCGCCTTTCAGCGCGCCACCGCCAGCCGCCGGCATGGACTTCCACAGCGGCCCGATTCCGACAACGCTGGATGTGGCCGAGCTGCCCACGGAGCGCGGACACGGAAATATGCAGGAGCTTGCATGAGGTGCTGCAGCGTCCGAGGGCAGCTGTGGGTCGGACCAGCTCACACCCGCTCTTCTCTTCTTCTCTTTTCTCTTTTCTCTTCACTCTTCGCTCTTCGTTTTAATTGATTCGCCATTCGGTTATGGATGTGTTTGGTCTTTTGCTTCCTGACGATGTTCAGTCAGCGGCGTTTCACGACGGTCTTGTTACTTATATCGCATTCTTCTTCGTTTTCATATTTTTATCCTCCATTGCGTTGGCATTTAGCAAATATGGTAATCTTGGTTAATCGAATCGAATCAAATAATACTGTTCTGTCAAAAATATCGGTTCTCTTTTCAGTTCAATGCATTACATAAGCCAAGCTAGCGGCCCCACTTGCCATCTGGAAGCCCAAAGAAGGCCAGATTGCACACTTTCCGTGTGCTTCGCTCCTTCTCAGCCACCCCTGTCAGTGCGCTAGTTGGTTCAATTGGGTCATTCAGGGCCCCTTTTGCGCCGTTTGTGCCCTGGAAGCTCCTTCGCGCCTGCTGCACATACGACTCGTGAATCGACTCCATCTTTTGCGTCCTGTCCGCATCGCAAACCCCCTTTCTCTCCTCTCCACCTTTCACCTTTTGCTTCCTCTTCTTCTCCCTCCTCCCCCAGCCACCTCGCCTCCTCTCCGTCCTCGATTGCCTTCCTTTTCTTCTTTTCTTTCTTTTCGTGTGGTCCGGGTTGTATTATTTACTTCTGCCTGTCTTCTTTCGATTGGGTCTTTTGCTTCGCCTCGACCCTCGTTCCCTTTTTCTCTTCTTTCTCTGCTTCTTCTCTTCTTCCGTCGTCCATCGCCACATCGTCCACAATGGTTTCGTTCAAGCTGTCCACCGTCGCGCTTTTTGCGCTGCAGGTCCTCGGTGCCTCTGCTGTAAGTCCGCCGCCCAATGCCGCTTCTTGACCCTCCCCTCTTGACTCTTTCTTCTTTTTTATTCTTTTTTCTTTTGCTACGCGCAAACATGACAACCATTGGCATCACGACACACCCATTGAGCGCATTGGCTGACCTTGTCTTCGTCTTTTTCTCCTTACACAGGCTGCCGAGGAGCCCCTGGCCGCCAAGGCCGCGCCCGAGGTCAAGATCGACATCGACACCAAGTTCCCGAGGCCGACATCTTTGGTCTCAAGCTCATCAACGGCCGCCCCACCAAGGCCATTGTCGAGATCAACCAACCACGAGGACGGCCCCGTGCGCGTCTCCATCCTCGGCGGCGCGCTCGTCAACCCCCAGCCCCTCCCGAGGGCGTGGCCCCCTCCGCCAACGTTGTCGTCAACACTGACGACTGTCTCCTTTGAGAGCTCCAAGGACGCGCTGCTCCAGCCGGGCGAGACCCGCGGCTACCCCTACAACTTTGTCCTGGACCTGCAGCCCCGCGAGCTGCGCCTCGACGTCATGGCCATTGTCACCAACTCGGCCGGCCAGCTCTTCCAGGTCATTGCCCACCAGTGACACGCTTGCCACACCATTGTCGACCCTCCCATCAACATCTTTGACCCTCAGATGTGAGTTGTTGTTTTTTTCGTGTTATTGTGTGCTCGTCTTGTTCCCGATCCCTATACTGACCCTGTTCCAGCATCTTCCTGTACGTCTTCCTCACCGGCGCTTTCGGCGCGACCCTGTTCTTTGTCTACAAGACCTGGATCGAGGCTCTGTTCCCCAGGCCAAGCGCAGCGGCGGTGCCGCAAGGCCCGCAAGGCGGCCGAGAAGGTTGAAGCTGCCAGCGCTGACGCCCTGTCGGGCAACGAGTCGACGGGTGCCGGCACCGGTGCCGAGGACTTTGACGCCAGCTGGATCCCGGCCCACCACATCAACCGCCCGGTCGCCAAGCGCGTCAAGAGCGGTGCTTCCAAGAAGAAGACCGTCGAGTAAAGAGGCTCGATGCAAACCGGAGCAGCTGGGGGAGCCGGGGCATTTGCCCGAGGCACGTGTGAAAGACAGCAGAAACTGCGTCGCTTTGCCTAAGTGCAGAGATGTTGTCTGCTTGGCGGGTGCGGAGTTTCATATATTGTACACATCAGTACAGTTGCTACATTATTTTTCTTCCGGTCTGATTTCTGGGATCACAAAAACAAAAAAAGCACTGTGGGCGAACGGGCGCGAACGGCTTTGTAGAGCTCCCCACGGCATTGTTCGATATTGGGAAGATTTACTTTTTTTCTTTGTTTACACATTCATCGCCCATGTATAAATAAAATATGGAGGAGCGGAAAAGAAAAGAATGAAATAAAAAACATAAAGAAATACAATGAATTAAAGCAAGAAGCATTAAGAAGACGGCTCGGGCCCGTGGAAAACCGGCCATTAAGATTGTGCATAAGTATTGTTGAGAATCTTGTCGTGTACTGAGACGAACTTGTTATGCAAACAAACGGTCTTGCAAAGTGAAAACATGCCGTGGAAAGAAAAGAAAAAAAAAACACAAAAAAAGACTAAGCAGTATTCCCTAATAAAACATCGACTCTATATACGACGATATGCCAAACGTAGAGGCAGGCATGCTGGCATCGGTATAGAAATGCGACTGCGCAGTGTCAGCGGCTGGCTCGTTGACGTCGCAGCAATCGTCTCTGCAAATGCCCTTTGCCGCTTCTTCTCGGCCAGCTCGGCGAGACTGTGCGCCCGCACCAGGTCCATAAATTGCCCCGCCGTGATCTCGGGTACGTCCGGAGCGGGCCCTGCACGACGCAGTCGCGGTTCGGCCGGTTGATGTACTCCAGGCTGTAGCAGTCGCCAAAGTGGTCAACGGCCCGCTCGCGGTACAGCGCCGACTTGTACCGGTCGTCGCTCCAGAGCATCAAAAGGTCGCCGCTTTCTGGTCAGCCGTTTTTTCTTCTTCTTTTTTATTTAAAAAAAAGGTGCCAACAAGGAAGAGAAACGAAGAGAAATAAAGGGAAAGGAGAAACTTACACGCTGCAGATGATCCCGCTGGCGGCTGGTTCAATCTTGGTCCACTCGCTGTCGGCGTCCGCGATGAGTCGGTGACGCAACTGGCGGTCCTGGCAGAATCTCGAGACCGCTCTGGCCGGCCGCATAAAACGCAGTGTCAGAAACGCATTGTCGGAGAAGGTCTGCAGACTTCCTCCGCGGCAGGCGCCTAGATAGCCCGACGAAGCCATTTCGGCCAGAGTCGCTGGTGTCGTCGGCGTCGTCGACCGCGTGGTCCGGTTGCGGACCATGGAGAGCGAGCCGATGGCGATGGCGGCGACAAGGAAGCGGCGACATTGGGGCTTCCGCTGTGGCAAAGTATTTCTGCAGACGCAGCCTCGACTGGACCGGAAACGAGCCGGGATCGTGGGCCTTGGCAAACACGCCGTCGTCTTTTGCATTGTCGTCGTGAAGCCAGCCCTCGTGCCAACACACCATCAGACGCGTGCTCAGGACGTGGCACGCCTGCATAAACGACAGGCTCTGCGACCGGAAGCCGGGCAGGTTGCATCAGCCACCCACTGCTTTCCCACCACGTGCTCTTCGCCCCATGGCACCTGGTACGACTCTTGCTCCCTGTCCTCGCTGGCTTCCGCCGTTCCTGTGGACGTCGACGCTGGTATCTGCTCCCAGCCAGCGTTGCGTTCAGTGTCAAAGGGTGTCTTGGCCTTGACCTCGTCAGGCAGGGCAAAAAACTTGCTTGGCGGCTGCAAACTGGGCGTCAATGGCCGCCTGCGGAATGCCGTGGTTGACGAGTGTGAAAAAGCCGTGCCGCTCAGCCGCCGCAGTCACCTCAGCAGTGATGGACTCGATCCGGGCGTCAAAGTGCCGCAATGAGATGCGTGGCACGGGGCGGTCTGTGTACCGGACATCGTCGTAGTACCGACTGTCGCCCGACTCGGCAGAATGTGACGAAGGGAAGATGCCATAATGGGGGGAGGGGGCGTAGGAGTGGTGTCGTAGTGGGCAGACAAGCTCGATCTGTAAGAGAGACAGAGCTAATCACGGAACAGTGTGAAAGGAACTCGTGAGCAGTATGTGCAGCAGAAAAGGACAAAAGTAGGAGACTTGTCATGTCAGTATGTCAAATAGTGGACGGGGAATATGGGTGTCATATATGACAACGAGCTGTGATAGACGTCCAAGAGGGAATGGAGGACAACTGGAGGAGATGTCATATTCGCTACTGCCTGTCCGTGGCCCCCGCTCTCTCTTCCCCGTGCTCTATGCCATATACGCATGCCCTAGTCGTATGCATTGTCATTTCATGTTACAATACACGCTTTAAAGCATGGAGAACAGGACGAGGCCGGATCGGGTCGGGCACGGTGGCGATATACGCTGTGCGGGGTCGTGCAACGGGAAAAAGCAGGTTTACAAAGCTCTGGAGCGGTGCTATTGTGTCTTGGAACTCGAATAACGCCGATTTCTGCCGTGAGAGAAGGTAACAGGGAGGCCCTCAACGACTTTTACTGTCATCCAGACCAGAGTGGGCGGTGAGAGTATAGCAGTCGAGATATGCAGCCAGCGAGGAGCTCTCTTGTTTGGGCAGAACTTCTGATTGGCGATAGGCCGTACACTATGGATTCTGATAGGAGGAAAAGCTAAAAAGGGAAATAAGACGACTAGGAAAATACGGACGAAGCCATCTCACGAAAGTGTCTCACGGCGTCTGGTGCAACCGGTTGAGATGCGACGTATCGTGATCACTTATCAAAACTCATTGGCCTACCCCCCCAAGGCAGTGCTATCCTCCCGATGCATATTTAATGCGTAGCGATCTAGACGTAGTCTACTCATCATCTACTGACATTTTAT
This sequence comes from Sporothrix curviconia, assembly GCA_016097085.2. Taxonomy (NCBI): domain Eukaryota; kingdom Fungi; phylum Ascomycota; class Sordariomycetes; order Ophiostomatales; family Ophiostomataceae; genus Sporothrix; species Sporothrix curviconia. Next base: position 27,528 of record JADMNF010000193.1, on the reverse strand, counting down.
CTTGCAGATTCGGGGCCATTCCGCATCACAAGATCGCTCCTTCCATATCGGGCACCGGGTACGGGCCAGGCCGAGAGCCTCCCGCACCCACTTCCCCACAGCAAGGCGACATCAGGGTGCTCGGCAACCTCGCAAGTTGACTGTTGTCGAAGCATGCCGTAAGGCGAGCAATGGGCCGTTTCATATCGCAGCAAGTGCACCTGCCCAGGCGATACGTAACCAGAAGCCAAATACGGTCATGGAGTGAAAGGGGGGAGGAGGAGTAAATAGAGATAGAGAGCAAATCATGGCCATCATTTTAACGGTAAATAAAGCACGAGAATTAAAATATGCCCAGGAATAAAACCAGAATAAACTTTTGTGTCATAAAAGTGAGAGACCAGAACGCAAAAAGTCCCGGCCATTTACGAGAAGTGGATGCCCTCGCTGTTCATCTGCATCGATTGTTAGAATGTGCTCAGAAGGTAGTGTATCTGCTGTAGGGGGAGGGAGGGGACAGGGAACGGTGGAATGTCTTCTTTGTAGAAACAAACGTACCGCATCCAGAAGCCGCAAAAAGTCAGTCTCGTCGCACTGCCGCGACCGCCGCTCGGCCATATCCAGCTGCTCCAGCACCCGCAACACCTTGGTGCGCACAAGCTCGTCGACCTTGGTCTTCTTGCGACGACTCGGCGTCTTGGGCGGCGGAACGTATGGCTTCTCCTTGAAAAAAGGTCGGCAGATCGTTATCATCGTCATCGTTGTTGTTGTTGGCGCCGTCGTCGACATCCATACCGCCAAATTCCTCATCGTCACCCTGTGGCTCACCTTCGCCCGCAGCACCATCGTCCATGTCCATGTCGGCATCTTCGTCATCGTCGTCGGCGGCGGCATCGCCCTCCACCAGGCTGTCGTCCACATCGATGCCGTTCATCGAGGCGTACACGCGGTAGTTGCGGGCCAGCATGGCCAGCACCTCTTTGCTGACAAACGAGGCACGCAGTGTACGGTTCTTGCGCGTAAAGGTGATCTAGAAGAAGAAGAAAAAAGCCGTATTAGTGGTCGTCTCGGCCGAAAAGGCACACCACCAACCGAAACAAACGCCATCGTCAGAGATCGTGAGACTTACTCGCAGCATGCCATCCATCTCGGCGAAATTAAACTTGGGCTTCTCGGCGCCTGTCTTGGGCGTGATACGCACCACGGCCGACTCGACCTGCGGTGGGGGTTTGAAGTTGGCCTGGCTGGTCAGTATTGTGGCCATAACATCAACAAACCTATGGCAAATAAAGGGCCTACAGGGGACGCCTAGAACATGTACGTACCTTGCCCACCTTGAGCACGTGGGTGATGCGGGCGAAGAACTGGGCGTTGACACTCAAGCGGCAGTAGAGTGTGTCACCGGGGCGTGCGACCAGGCGTTGAGCAAATTCTCTGTGAACGCAGTCAGACATCTGGTGCAGGGTAGCGGTAATTGCCGTAATCAATTGTCGTAATATTGCAGCCTCTTGTTTATCTTTTTTTTCGGTTTTGTTTTTAAGCTCTTGACCATGAGACAAACTCGGTGCTTACTTTTGGAACATCAAAACGGCCGTCCGGGGGGATTGGGCATGGATAGCAGCTTGAAGCTGTGCATGGTATTAGCAAACAAGCATCTACGTGCTTTGTGGCAAATGTCCCGGCGGTGGAACTAGCAAACGGAAGACGTACACAAGGGGTGAGCTGATCTGGTAGGGCGTGTTCGAGATGCAAACCTAGAACAAACGCGTGAGATGAAGTCGGACGATGATTGCAGGAAAATAGGGCCTTTCGTACGTCGAATGGAGGGAACTCGGTCTTGATGGCGTCTCCCAAGAGGACCTGCAGCAGTTTTGTTAGCATGTGACAGTCTGCAGGTCGAGAACTGGTGTCTTGGGGCGCGATCGTACCTCAAGCTTCTTCTGCGCGGGTGTGCCTTGGACACGTTTTGTTCTGTAGTGCTGTCAGAAAGCTACGCCCTGCAAAACGAGACAGGCTGTGCGACGCAGCACAAAACTTACACTTCGGCCGCCATCCGAGGATCGAGCTCGACTTTGCATCGGCGTGTCAGTATGCGGTCTTCCGGAAAGTCCAATGTGGGATATGGCGCCGGCATGCTTACTGGCTATGCATTTTCTCGCCTTCTCCAGGATTCTCGTCGTGATGTTGCCAGTACCGGGCCGATCTCGAGCACCGTGTCTGTTGGTTTTAACTGGGATGGTCAGCGCCGAGTTCGTAACGGTGGATATCTTTCTTGTCTTGAGGGGGGGAGGGGAAGGCATACCTCGGCTTTGTTGACGCTACAACAGGAACCGCAAGTCAGCATCTGTCCTTCGTCAAGCCGCATACCTGCTCCGTTTTCGTGGACCTACATCGCTGCCAAAATTGTTAGTTGCACCGTCCCAAAGGCAATGCATGTCGTTGAAGACGAACAGCCCCAGACTTACCATCTGCCACACCGGGGTTCTTCAGAATATGCTGCATAGGCGGTCAGCATACAGTCCTCGCACATTCTTTTGCACAACCCTTCACCAGTGCCAGTCTTATCAGGGCCGCAGCGCCGTACCTGGCCGACGTTCGTATTGAACTTGAAGACGTTGTTCTTTGTCGCGGATCCTTTGCCCGTGGGCCGCGAGTAGGGCGAGGCTGCAGACGCCGCAGCGTTCTTCCGGGGGGTCTTGGCCTTTCCCATGGTCGTCGCTGGCGTTCGAAGTCTGTCGAAAAGCACTGTACGGGAGGCACTGCAATGGTGGTGATCAACAGGGGATGTTGGCTGTTGACTTGAGTATGAATGAACCTCGATTTTTTGGCGGTGATGAGGGGCATAATTTTTAGGACGTCAATGGCAAAAAAGCCTTATCTTATCGGGCGCATGGGGGTGCACTTTAATGAGCTCCACACCGAGGCCCATATTAATTGTTTACTTTAAGTCGTCGAGGCAAGAGCGAACGATGTGAATTGCTCGTTCCTGCCGTTGCAGCATTAGAGCGGATTGTGGGAAGTCAGGACTCAAAAAGGGGCAGTTACAAAGCTTACGAAGCTTACGAAGCTCCAATATCAATCTCCGCCCTCTTCAGACTACACAGAAACACAAACCACACAGCGACAAACCAGGGCACGGCCTGCCGCAGTCTGCAAGGGCTGCGCTAGAAGGCAGCGCAACGATGGACAACAGTATCTACCCAGAACGCGTTCTTCCGTCACTCTACGAGGTGTGCGCGCATTGCCTCATCCCGAGCACCGAGATCAAGAGGCTGATGCTCTGCTCTGCCTGCCGGTGTGTCCGCTACTGCTGCCTCGACCACCAGGCACAGGACTGGCCACGCCACAAATCGGCTTGCACCAAGACCAAGCGCGAGCTCGCAAAGGTCGCCAAAGAAGAGGAGCGTCTCCGCAAGATCAAAACGAGTGCCGGCGTCCCAAGCCGAATTTTTGAAAAAAAATACCGGCGTCTTTGGCGAGATCCCGGCGACGTTTCCTTACTTGCAGGCCCGGGGTGTCTTGGCTCACCGTCTGTGTTAGCAGCGTACAGTCGACGGCGTGCGCGAGGCCCTGGCCCACATGCAGGACCTGCTGCAGCTGGACCGGATGGACGGAATGGGAATGTGCTATTTTGTGCCGTTTGCCATGCTCCGGCTGGACCAAGACCAGGAGTGCTACGACTTTACCAAGTGGTGGATCCTCAAGGAGGCCGAGGAGTTTTCCAACCCGACCGATATGAGCCAGCCGTTTGCCGACTTGCAGCGGGAGGACGCCTTGGAGAAGACTACGTTTATTCCGGCATTGCAGGTCCCGTCCCTGGCCCATCTCTCGGCGCTCCTCCTCCTGAAGCTCAAGCTTGTCGTCGATATCCGCAACATTGCCGTCACACGGAAGGTCATCACGGCCCAGCGGCTGCCCGCAGAGCTGCGGCTCATGATCGAGGCCTTGGCTGTCCGGAGCCCCATTTCAGCCAGCCGGCTTGTCGGGCTCGGTGACAAGGCCTTGGCCGATGCCGAGAGACAGCTCGTCGCGGACGCCGTTAAAATCATTGACAACATGATAAGCTGGTCTAGCAATGTATTGTCCGGAACAGTTTTCCACTGGAATGACGTAACGGAAGACGATTTTTACAGCGAAAATCCAATCGAAAACGTGCTGAGTGACGACGTTCAGCTTGCGGCAACCGCGTCGGGTCTGGCTTATATGGAGACGTACGGCGTGCGCGAGCTCCTTCAAGAGGCACGGCTCTGCGCTGCTCGGACCGTGGCCATTGATCCTACTGCGATGAAGACCGACATGGCAAAGCCAGAATGTCACGGACGAGCAGCTCCTGTTCGAAGTGAGCTATTCCCGCGTCCACCACTTTCTTCCCCACGCCGTCGAGGACCACAAGTATCTGGGCCCTATGTCGATCGGCCGTCAGAGCGCAGGTTGAGGAAAGCGCAGGCTCGCCTTGAGGCCAAGGAAAGCGCACAGGGTGGCTACGATAAACGATTCACCGACAGGCTCCTGTCCAAATTCAGCAGTAACCGTGTCTGGAAAGGCCCTTTGCGGATCTTTACAAGTAGGAGAATGCGGGTGGCATTTGATAACGATTGACTGACTTTTGTTTCCCTTTCTCTCTTTTTCTCTCTCTGTCTGTCTGTCTGTCTGTGTACCTATAGACTATGCATTGACTTTCAATCGCACATGTCCACTACCAAGAATGCAATTACATGAGGTCAACATAACCCACGATGAGAAAAGAAAGACGGTTCCCGCAGCATTCACCCATAAAAGCGACGGCATGCGCTAAAAATAACAGGAGCTAGTGCCCCAAGCTTTTTTGTCTCAAACCCCGTAGGGAAGGAGCAATGACGCACCGTCTTATTTTCAGGAAACCACTTCAACGACAGGCGCCTTACACACACGCCGGCCTGCCTAATCCGCTAGTTCCACTGTTCTTTCCTTGCGCGGTCGTCTGCTGTGTCGCTCCTGCTGTGCGCCATGCATTGCTGCGTAGTTGCCTGACCCTGGCGCAATGGCGCTCTTGCCCGTATTGGTGTATTGGCCAGATCAGGGGTTATGGAATCAAAAATGTTTGCCTGCTCCTTGCACATCTCCGACATCGACTCCTCGACTCCTGCAGACTATCAGGCCTGCTGTTGCGCCCGGCCCAGCGCGATACGAGCCAGCGTGGCACGGGCGAGCGGAGCAAGAGATGTTGAGCTAAAAGCGCCGCGGGGAATAAGATTCTGGAGAGAAGAGAACAAAAAGAGGGCAAAAAGGAAAGAAAAAAAAGGAAAAAAGAAACGAAGAGACAGAACGCCGCTCACACCACTCTCGCCTTTCTTTCTCCCGTCTCTACGCACAGCACCACCTGCATACCCGCCCGCATAAGCTCTGACGTCTCGTCGCTCCTCCGCCCACCATTTCATGTCCAGTCTGGTCTGCCTCGCCCAGGCTGCAACAACTGTCCCTTTTCCCCCAAAGCTCAGCTCAGCCCCAGCCTTTGCTCAGATTCCCGGCGGGAGGAAAAGCTCAAAAGTACGGCCGTGTCGCTCCACAGCAAACAAAAACGGGGCTAAGCCGGCACCAGCGAGGCGGCAAGTCGGCAAGCTAAAGCTGCTTGTCCTTGAATTGACCGTCATCGTCATCGTCAATTCGCGTGCTGCTTTGCCTTCCTGCCCTCTTCTTTCTCTACTCTGCTGCTTGCTCGCCATTGGCCTCTTTGTGCGCCTCTTCTGCTCTGTCAAATCACAAAATCACAACTCTCTCCCCCACCGTTTCTGCCGGCTACGCGATCGCAGCGAGACTGCCCGGCACAGCGCAACAAGGATGGGGCTCGGAATCTCGCTCCCTCCCCTGTGATTCCGCCCGGTTTGCGTCCTCTGCGACTCCGGCAATCTATCCCTCCCCCGTCCCCCCTCTTGTCTTGCCCACCTCATCCGAACCTCCACCTGGGGATCTGTCGATCTGAGACATGTCTGTCCATATCCACCTTGTCGAGCAGCCCGAGTACTACACCAACCTCGATATCATCCGCGGCGAGGTCAAGTTCTTCTCGCAAAGCCCGAGGCCATTGGCGCCGTCGTCGTCAAGCTCGAGGGCGAGTCTAGCACCCAGCTGACCGTTCCGCCCGTCGAGGAGGAGGAGGGCTGGTCCTTCAAAAATGAGACGCTGCACGACCTCGACCCGAGCCGGTACTCGGGCGTGATCCAGCGGCCGGCGCCGGGCACCGTCGTCCAGGAGAACCACAAGATCCTCTATCAGGTCGCCCAGGTGCACCGCTCAAGACGGACGAGCCGCCCGCCAACAACATCCTGCCCGCGGGCCACCACTCGTTCCCCTTCCGCTTCAAGGTGCCCTTCAACAATGCCTGCTCGCATCCCGTGGCCCTCACGCGCACCGCGCATGGTCGACGTCGACGGCAACGCCGAGAGCCCCAATGGCGGCCCGCTGCGCTTTCGGCCACAACAACGCATCCGCATCATGGACGGCTCAAAGCAGCTCATGTACACCCACGTCAAGCAGACGCTCCCGCCAAGCTTGCCGGCTACCTGAGCGCCACGGAGACGACCGAGATCCGCTACTTTGTCAAGGCCACGGTCCAGCGGCCTGGCATGTTCAAGGGCAACTGGCGCAACACGGCCGGCTTCAGGTTTCCTGCCCATTGAGCCCATCCGGCCAGCGCCGTCATCCCGCGAGGTCTTTGCCCGCCGCCCGTTTACATTCCGCGACCGCACGCCCGCGACTGATGTGTCGCCGCTCCCACTGCCCAAGAAGAAGAACAGCTTCTTCCGCAACAACAGCAGCTCCACGCTCTCTCTGCCCGAAAGCCAGGCCGGCTCGTCCCTGTCGCCAACATCGCCCGTGTCTTCATTATCCACCTCGCCACGCCAGCAAAACTTCCCCATCAACATTGCCTGCGGCGACGGCGTGACGCCCTCGATCCAGCTTACTGCTCTGCTGCCGTTCCCCGCCATCCTCACCTGCAATGAGCCGATACTGCTGCGGATCGTGGCCAAGAAGCTCGAGGCCAGCCGCGAAATAGTGTACCTCACATCGCTCGATATCCGCCTGATTGGCACAACACGTGTCAACAGGCCAGGACGTCGAGCAGACCAAGACGGCCACATGGATGGTCATGACGCGCCTAGGACTCTCTGTGCCCGTATGCGACCCCGATGCGCCCGTCGACTCGGAATACGTGCTGCCCGACGACATTTGGTGCAACAAGCCCCTGCCCAACACTGTGATGCCGAGCTTTGTCGCGTGCAACATCAGCCGCGATTACCAGCTTGAAGTAACGCGCGGGACTCTGCTGGAGTGTGCTGCCACTCGACCCAGGCGTACCGCTGGCGTCAGAGACGGCTTGCCGCCACCGGCCAGTCGAGCACGTCGCAGCTCTCCAAAAAGGAGATGAAGGTGCAGCTCAAGAAGCAGCTCAAGGACGCAGAAGAAGGAGCAGAAAGCGGCCATGAAGGCCATGAAGGCCATGAAGCCCGCGCCCAGCACCACCTGTTGCCGCAAACCATCATCTTGCCTCTCACTTTCTACTCTGTGCAGGTGTACTCTGGCATCAAGCCGAACAAGACACTTGTGGAGGCCGTGACAAAACACCGCCATCAGCTATCGTTGCGGCAGCAGCAGCGGCGGCGCGAAGGCCGCCCATCGCTGCCTGACACACGTCTGCAGCAAGCAATTCCAGCACCAGAATCAGCAACACCCGTACCCAAATTTGGAGCCAAGCTCGCTCACGCCAGGGGCGATACCGCCGCTCGTTAGGCATTCTACCTTTCCGGTGCAGAGTCCGTACCAGCGACATCAATCTCTGCCACAGCCAATGCCAGAGCAATTGCCGCCTCAGCAGCAGAAGCAGCAGCACTACTATCAGCAATACCAGCCGTATCAGCAACTGCAGCAGCCGCAGCAGCCGCAACAACCGCAACAACCACCGCAACAACCACCGCAACTGCAGCTGCAACAACCGCAGCAGCAGGCATTGCTCCCGCAAGGGTACGACCAGCCGGTTTTCGAGTTGAGCTCTGAAGCAGTGCCACCCGCCGTCCCTCGTCGGCCAGACGGCTCTACCTACAACTCCCCGTTATCGCCATTGATGCCCAACCCACCCATTCCACCACCGTCGGTTCCAGGTGCAGTCGAGATGTCGGGACTTCCCGTGATTCGCCGGCCGGCCCGTTCCGCAGCAGTTTATCGCTCAGCAGAGGGAGGAGCAGCAACAGCGGCAGGTCCGAGAGAAGTTCCCGTCGGGCGAGGACCCGCCACAGCAGTCGCCCATTGGACGTGGCGTCCACGGGTCTCTCATCCAGCGCCCGCCCAACCAGCAGTACCATACGCACCAGCAGCAGACGTTTGTGAGCCCGTTGTACCCGCCGCAGCTGCAGCCCGGCGAGGATCCGTTCCCTGGCACTGTCGACAGTGCCCTCGTCTTCTTCGATGGCATCACGCCTACCAGCACCGGCGGCGCCAGCCGCACCAGCGGTGCCAGTGGTGCCAGCGGTGGCGTTGTGGCCCAAAACGGCGACGTGTTGGTGTCGTACAACGGTGTTATCTCGTCCATGGCGCCGGCCGTCGCCTCGGCCATCAACGCCTTTGCGTTTGCCGATGGCGAAACGGCGAGTATCTACCAGGAACCGCCGCCGTCGTACGACGAGGCCATGGCCGAAGCTACCACAGGCTTCAATGATATCGACAATGGCGAGAGCCGTGGCGCTGCGGCCTTGCGCCTGCCTTTAGCGGCGAGGCAAACGTCACCACAATGCAGGCGCTGTCCTGAAATGGGACAAGAGTTTGATGAATGGAAGGAAACTAAGCCGGCACAAAAGAGACACGACACATGGATGCAAAGAAAAAAAGGATGGGAGGAGTACATTTGGTAGGAGGTTTCCCGTTTTCTGTAATGATACCAGGAAAGCGACTTTACGATCGCAAATTGGATTAGAGTTTTTACATATTAGGTGTCTTGACATATACATGCATATAATTTGCGTATTTATACGGAATACGCCTCGCTTTATTTGTTTTGGCGGGTCTCTTTTTCTACAACATTAATCTTCAATTTATAACACTCAAGTAGAAACCGAGTTCTATCGAAGTATTCCAGGTGGAAAATAGCAAAAATTTCATTACAAGCGTTAATTTAAACTTAGATAGGCTGAGCCCATTTCCGCAACCAACTCTGCCCAATTTCCAGAACAAACACAAATCATAGCCCAATATAGACTCCCTTTCCCTAAACTCCCAGTTACTCTTCGCTGAATGCAGCGTTTCGCGTAAAAGAAAAAGTAAAGGCCAGCAAGATGACAAAAGTGGAAAGAGGGTATAGAGAAAAAAATGAGAAAATGAAAAAAAAAAACAGAGAAAATGAAAACCAAAACAGACAGTGGAAGGAGAAGAAGGGAAACCCCGTTGCAAGCCCACGTTGACTAGTCATCTATCTCGATAATATCAATGACTCGAGCGGGCAAAGCTGCAGACACCGTCCGCCCGCGCAGATGTCATAGCCACATTCGGGTCCGAAGCTGTCCGCACCAGCTTCTTGTGCTGGTGGTTGTTCAGCCAGCGTACCGTCTGCCTTTCGTTTGCCGCCGGCAACACCTGCCTCGTCCTCCTTATCGTTGCCTTCGGCATCATCGTCAACAACGGCCACCGGCTCCCACTTTCCATCCAGGCCCACGAGAATCGACTTGACCTTGTCCAGCTTGCCCGACTCCTTTAGTCCAGCGCGGACGTCGACCAAGAACTTGTCAATGCGTAGACTGCTAGGCCGTGCATCCTTGGAGCAAATGGGACACCGCCACTTGTCTGGCAAAGTCGGCTCCTGCGATCTCGGGCATTGGCAGTCGAACTGGTGCTGGCAGTTGGTTTTTGGCGGTGCGCTCGGCGGCCGCGTGTTTAGCAATTGAACAGGTCAAAACATTCTATGTGCTGACACTGGACTCCACGCACGGGGATGCGGAAGATCTTGGCGCTGAAAGGATCTGCCAGGTCCACCGAAATGCTGTCCTGCAACACGGCAAACTCGTCCTCCTCCTCGGAGGCCGTCGTCTGCAGGCGCGCATTGATCTTGTTGATGGATATACTGGCGTCGTGCACACCGAATTTCTTGATGATTTCCACCGTGCGGTTGCAGTGAGCCGTTTCGATGACCTCGACACCGAAGAAATAGTTCGGACGAGGGCCCGATTTGTGAGACTCTTCGGGGATCGCAACCTCCACCCGGTTCACACCCACCTGGATCAGCTCAGTAATGCTCACTGGGAGATCCTTGCCGTTGTGGGACTGTCTCCTGACAAAGACGGGTGAGCCGTTGACCTTTATGAAAATGTTGACCGGCCACTTCGTGTCGACGACGACCCATTCACTCTCTGACATGGACTTGGCATCGCGCCGCGCAGCACAACAGCGGACGCGGTAGCCAAGACTGCCATCAAACAGATTCTCAACCGAGAGCAGCTGACCCTCGGCGTCGTCCGGTAGGACCGGAGGGCATACTCTTCCTCTGTCACCGAGAACTGCAGCTTGTACATGATCTTGTTCATCGGCGTGGCGTTGGGTCCCACGGCCATGCGCTGGATGTACTGGTAAAACATCGGTTTGCCAGTCTTTAGCGGCAGCTCCTTCTTGGTCGCTCTGTTAATCATGACCTGTCTTGGGTTTCTGCGGTCCAGCTGCACCAGAGACATTTGCACCGATCGGTTAGTCGTTTGGAGCAATCGGGTATTCGTTATCGCGAAATCGTGGAGCCTGCCGGCGGGAAGATGGATCGATGTGCTCGTCTGTCGGCCTGAACGGGCTGGTGAGGATCTAGTAATTGTGGCACACTCGCACTTCCTGTTGGGGCCACTGGCGTTGCGGGGAATGAGGCGGCTGGCGCTGCGGCTGGAGATGGCTTGGAACAGTAGCCGAGGCCGGCTGCACTTGGAGAAGACCGGGCGGAGTCTGATGCTGGATCGTAGAGTTGGCAGCCGCAGCCGCAGCGTTAATAGAATGGGCTCGTGCATGCACACCAGGGTAAGGTTCCGCCGTGAACTGGGCTTGCGGGCCTGGGATCGGAGACTGCACAGGCGAGGGAGCGGGCGAACGCAGTGTGTTCTGGGGCAGAAGTATTCGCCCTGGCGCACGAATTGCCAGCCGGATGGCTTGCTTGGACCGCTGTGTTCGTGGACGGCTGTGTCGGTGGACGCCACTGCTCTAGCCGGGGTAGTGCCGGGGGCTGAATTGCCAATGGGGCAGCTTGCTGCCCTCGCCGTGCCCGTTGGTGCGGTTGCTGTTGCTGTTGCTGCTGTTGCATTCGCATATGCTGCTCGTATAAAGCTTGCTGTTGTGCCTGTTGTGCTGTTGTGCCTGTTGTGCCTGTTGTGCCTGTTGTGCCTGTTGTGCCTGTTGTGCCTGTTGTGCCTGTTGTGCCTGTTGTGCCTGTTGTGCCTGTTGTGCCTGTTGTGCCTGTTGTGCTTGGTGTAGTTGCTGTGCATGTAGTGCCTGTTGGAATTGTATGGCTCGTTGAGCATGCACCATATGTGCCTGCTGTGCCTGCTGTGCCTGCAACAGAGACTGTTGCGGAGGATGCTGAGCCGGGTTGTTGCATAGGCTGCTGCACCTGAAGTTGCATTGGGTTGCAGCAAATGTGCATCTGGGCTGGGCTTTGCTGCTCCTGCTGTCCATGAAGAGTCTGCTGTGCACTTTGTATAGTGCTCTCCGTAGCTTGGTGCGTGCTCATTCCGCGCAACTGCTGCAACTGCTGCTCCCGTTGCAATCTATGCAGCTGTTGGAGTTGTTCTAGCTGCTGAGTTTGCTGCAACATTAACAGTTCCTGCTGCTGTTGTACTGTCAGTGGTATAGCATTGCTTGGTTGCTGATTTGGCAGTTGCTGGCTGGGGAGTAACTGGCTGGGGAGTAACTGGCTGGGAAGTTGCTGGCTGGGAAGTTGTTGGCTGGGAAGTTGATGGCTCGGGACAAGGTGATGGGGAACATGCTGGTTAGGCACGTGCTGGCTAGGCACGTGCTGGCTAGGTGCGTGCTGGTTAGGAACAGGCTGCCCCGTAAACTGTTGGCTGGGGATATGTTGGCGAGGAACTGGGCGATGGCCAGACGGATGCAGGTTGGGAAGCTGGGTAGGGGTTTGTGGGGTTTCTGGTGCACCCGTGCTCTGCGTTGGATGGCGTGCCTGGAGATACTGCACGTGCATTTGTTGCCTTTTTAGCTGCATTGCATGATGTACCTGCTGCGAGTTCCACTGCTGTTGGGCCGCAGGGTGCATTGCCGCTGCCATCTGTGGCGATTGGTGTGCTTGAGGCGATTGTGCGTGTGCTACATGCGGTGACGACTGTACAGACTGTCGCCTCTGCACCGGATATGTAGGCGGCGAAAATTGCACCGGGGCCACACCTGCAGCTTGAGCGCTTGCAGCCTGACGAGGCTCCTGACCCGAGACTGAAGCGGATGGCACCTGCGGCGGCTGTATCGTTTGTGTCGTGCGTCGCTGTTCTAGACTGGGCGTGCGATTGTGCGCTGGCTGGGCTGCTTGCATCCTGCTGACATCCATCTGCGGAGAACCACTCGCTCTACGAGCGGGGATGATGTTTGAGGGGGCAATCGGAAGGAAGGACGCCGTTGTGTGCCTTGGGATGGTCACGTCTTGCACACTACTCCTGCGGACCGCCGCCGCCGCCGCCGCCGCATCGGCACCTGTCTCTTGAGCCTGCGGGTGGCTGCTTGATGAGGCCCGGTGCTGAGGAAGCTGAGCATTGCTGGCTCTCCTCGATCCACCCTGAGGGTTGGTCTGTGGGTCACCTTGCTGCTTGGAGGCTCCAGCCTTGTCTTGAATATAAATGGCACGGTAGGTCGTGATGATGCCCGCGTTCACTCTCTTGAAATATTCAGGAAAGCAGCTCTCGGGCAAGCTAATTAAAATACCAGGTGCTGGCTGATGTTGTGCCTGGTCTGCCATGAAGACTCGGTTAGCCTCGGTGGCCCCGACCGTTGGTGCCAGCTCTAGCCCCTTCCTCGACGCATCAGACATGAACGTCTGCATTGTCGGAGAAAGGCATAAAAGCACACAGATGAGCTCGTCCACCAAGACAGGATAGTTGCGCGCGGCTACCTTGTCGAGCAGCTTGTACCAGTGCTGGACAACACGCTGAAGAAAGGCGCCGACAGCAGTGATGGATGCCCGGTACGCAATCGGCTCACTTAACATGGAATCGATTGGGCGAGGAAATTGGAGAGCCATATGAGAAGAGGCGGCTGGATTTGGCCGTAGGCCTCGAGCATGTCCCGCACAATCTGGCAGCCTTGGTCGACCACATCAGATGGGAGTGGTCCCAGGAGGGTGTGGGCTTCATTGCGATTCAGGATCCAAATGCTTGTGAGCTGATTCAATGCGATGAAGAAGTCATCTTCTATCTCACAAGCTTTGACGAGAGTCGACATACGGTTCACCTCAGTGTGCGAGAAAGTAGAACCGGCCGTACTCTTAAAGTTGATCTGCTCCTGAACAAAAGGAATAAATGAAGCGAACTTGAATAACAGATTGCGGGTGCGTTTCCGAGCGACGACACGTGGGAAATAGTTGTCCTGGGCGTCTTCGGTGTCTTGTGCGTTGCTTCTGACAGCTATTTCTTCCGGTCGTGCGGCTTGTGCTGCTGTTGGCCTGGCCTCAGTTCGAACCGTTCCGATGACTGCAAATCTTGCCTGTCCTGCCGGGGTGGGCGGCGTCGGCTCCCGCCTTTCTGCCGTTCGCTCAGCTTCAGGCTGGGCAGCCATGCCCGAGGGCGATTCGGAGGAGACAATCTCGATCAACGGATGGCGTTGTAGTGCATTTTGCGCCAGCTGTGGAGAATGTGAGACTGGTTGTACAGGTGCGACGGGTGAGCCGATTGTTGGTGTTGAGGCACGGGTATGTTGGCCCGACGCCTCTTCTGCAGCTGGCCGCGCCTCGGTCGCGGGCCGCAACCGCTTTTGGTGTTCGAGAAGAGGGTCCTCACCCGTAAGGCGCCACCCTCGTCTAGATTGGCCTCCTCCAGTGCAACTACGAGTGGGCTTCCTGCGGCCGGGCTGGCTTCGTCCGTGGGCGCGGGGGATAAGAGGCTGGTGTCGGACCTGTGCGGAAGTGTCAGCAAGGATGTAAGCAAAGAACAAGGGCCCAACAAGACCTGGATACGTCGAATACGCACTGTTGTGATAGATTTGTTGTGGTGGATTTGGGTTCAGCAAGAGAGAGCGCTGGTGATGACGGGGCATGTGCTTCTGGGATAGGCGCTGCCGCTGGTGTCGCAACGGCAGCCGAGGGCGCCGCAGCAGCAGGTGCGGCCGGTTGCCTTGCGCCTGATTTCAGCCACGCCGGTCGCCGGGTCCCGAGAAACGCGTTTGCCGTCGTATTGGCTGTTGCCATCTGAGCCTCGACCGTTGCGGGCACGGCGCGTTTCAGGGTTGGAGACACGCTGGCGCGTGGCATGACCTCAATCTGCGGACAGTAGATCGGCAGGAGGGGCTCGTATGGAATGGTTCTGGAAGGTGAGCGTCACGCACGTAGGGAATCAGAATGGCGCCTTCGTTTTTTCAGCCGCATTCCATCCTAGCTCACAGACGCACCATGACATTCCGAGCCGCAATGCTGCAGATTTGCGAGGTCATACACGGGACACAGACGACCTGCGAGCACAACGGGACGAAGAAGAAGACCAGCCCAGTCAGAAGGTGTTTTGTGGATGGAGAGGATCGGCGAGGAAGACGGCCACGGTGGTCGGGTTGATCGAGTGTCTTGGGCTTTGGTTTGTTGTTGTTCTGGCGATCAGGCAGAGTCGCTTGTGGTGCACGCTGGGACGAGGACGAGGGCGAGGACGAACAGAACGCAAACGGTAGAAAGAACGGATTGGGCCATGTACCACGAGGCAGGCCGCACCGGGTGCCGCTGTTGGCAGGGAGGCTGTTGGTGTTGTCTTTGTCGAGATGTTCTTCTTTTGAGGCACGAGAGCGGTCCAAGGCCTTTTAGGTTTTAGTGTTGGGGCAACTAGCGTCGGATGCGTTGAGTGGGGCAAGTGAATGCAAGCGTCTCGCGACAGCATGGAGGCGGTAAGGCTCGCAGGGGACGACAATGGTTGTAGATCGTCGATAGGAATAAAAAAAACGCCCAGCACGGGAGACGGAAAGGAATGGAAAACAAGTCTGGAGAAATGGCAAGTCGCAAGGTGGAAGGTGGGAGCGGAATCGTTCCTTCTCTGGCTTTTGTTTACGCGCCAGGATGTGTTGCCTGTGGGGGGAAGAGCGTTTGTGTGGAAGGAGCGATCGACCATCAAGAACCGACGTGGTATGCCTTAGCAGCGAGAACAGCGAGGCGCACTTGCCCAAAGA
This sequence comes from Sporothrix curviconia, assembly GCA_016097085.2. Classification (NCBI taxonomy): domain Eukaryota; kingdom Fungi; phylum Ascomycota; class Sordariomycetes; order Ophiostomatales; family Ophiostomataceae; genus Sporothrix; species Sporothrix curviconia. The sequence continues at coordinate 12,195 of JADMNF010000193.1, read as the reverse complement.
GTCATTCGTGTCTGCGTTGCATTATTGCTCGCAAACCGGGAAAGTGCTCTCCAATTTGAGGGCAAGAGCGACGCACTTGTCCGTGTACATCGCATATTCTCTCCAATATGCTTCCGCCGGATGATGGTGCGGACGAGCCTCTGAGTCAAGCTTTCGCTACCGAGAGCCAGTGCGAAAAGTCTCTAGTGGGCCTATTTAGTCTGTAAAGACAGAATTCAGCTTCGCAGGACTGGCAATCGCATGCCAACTGTCCATCCACAAACTTGATCTATCTCAAAACTTGACGGCCGCTCTAGGTTTTTGTGAGTATGTTACATTCACTCCAGTGCGGTTTTTTTGTCGGTGTTTTACTCCCGCTCCTTATCAGTATAACAATCTCTCATTCACCACCAGGGGACTGCCGAAACCAATCTTCAATCTGCCTCTCATTCTGCTTTTTTCATCCGTCTCCAAGCCTGCTTCATTCGGCCTCAACACAAATAGGCGACTACACTCTCGTGGTCTTGTCTTTTTCTCCAGCTGGCTGCCTCCTCGTTTGTCTGTTGCCAGAGTGAAAATCAGCCTGGGTATCGTACTTGCGGTCTGTCTGGGCAGTTTACAGCCACTGGCCATTGCATGAAGAGTATTTGACGTTGCAGTGCATGGCAAATATTGGCGCTAAACCCAATTCATCGGCAGCGTGTGTGTGGGGCGGCATCTGCGCAGGCGGCTGGAGCAGCGAATCAGGGCCAGCCATGTGGATCGCTGCCGATTTGCAGGGCGATAACGGATTGCGATAACGAAAAAAAAATTGGGAGCTGCTTCTAGCGAGGAAGGCACGACCGTGAGCGACACTGCATGAAACATCGAATCCCCAGCCACGACAACCTTTTTCTTTCTGCCAACGACCGGCCATTCTCAGCGTCTCGTTGACTCCCCTTCTCTCGACCCTTGCAATAATCAAACGCACACATACACGCACACACAATGGCGACCCCGGTCGTGCCATTGCAGACAATGAAGCTGGCCCAAGGGCCGGCGCCCGTGACGCCTGAGCAGCGGTACTGGAAGTCGTTCAAGAACCAAAAGTCGCACACGTCGACGGCATCATGGGGCGTCACGCACATCAGCTACCCTGCCACGGCGGCTGCGTACGGCGGCAGCGCGTCGGCCGTGGCCACGGCGACAACGGCGGCAGCGACAAAGCAGAACGACCTGTTTGCGGTCACGGCCGGTCCCCGTGTTGATATCTACAGCATCCGGAAGCGCGAGCTGATCAAGACAATTGGCCGGTTCGAGTCGGTTGCGCGCAGCGGCGAGATCCGGCCCGATGGCCGTGTCCTGGTGGCCGGCGACGACTCGGGCAAGATGCAGGTGTTTGACGTGGCCGGCGGCTCGCGACCCGTCATCCTCAAGACGTGGCACACGCACAAGCAGCCCACGTGGGTCACGCGCTGGTCCCCCACCGAACTGACGACGCTCATGAGCGCCAGCGACGACAAGACGGTGCGGCTGTGGAGCCTGCCCCTGGCGGACTCGGTGCGCACGTTTGTGGGCCACCAGGACTACGTGCGTGCGGGCGCCTTTATGCCGGGCGGCGGCGGCGGCAGCAACAACCACATGTTGGTGACGGGCTCCTACGATTCGACCGTGCGTCTGTGGGATGCGCGTGCACCGGGCGGTGCCGTGCTCACGTTCAAGCACGCGGCGCCCATCGAGTCCGTGCTGCCCATGCCCTCGGGCACGGCCATTCTGGCGGCGTCCGACAACGCCGTCTCGGTTCTCGACGTGGTGGCGGCCCGGCCACTCAAGCTGATTACGGCCCACCAGAAGACGGTGACATCGCTGTGCCTCGCGTCCCACGGCGAGCGTGTCGTGTCGGGCGGTCTCGACGGCCACGTCAAGGTGTTTGAGACGGGCTCGTGGAACGTGGTGGCCAGTGCCAAGTACCCCTCGCCCGTCCTGAGTGTTTCGGTCATCTCGGCAGGCGCCGGCGGCGATGACCGGCACCTGGCCGTCGGTATGGTGTCGGGTGTGCTGAGCATCCGCACGCGACTGACCGGCCCGGCGGCTGAGCGCGAGAAGGAGCGCAATAAGGAGAAGGCCGCGCGCGCCGCGGGCACGCTCGACAAGTACGGACCCGCCAAGGCCAAGCGCAAGGAATGGGGCGAGGCAAACGCACGCCTGGACGGAGCAGGCGGCGAGAACAATGATTTTGTAATTGACGGGCCCGGCACCAAAAGCAACAAGCGCCGCCGCCGCGAGCCGATCTGGCACCGCGACCTGCGGCACCAGCGCTTCGTGCTGCACTCGACGATGCACTCGACCCCCAGTCACCCAACCACGGCCCGCTCAACACACTTACACTGCTGACGGCGCTGCGGCACCGCAGTGCCCTGCGGGATGCCCTGGAGAACCGTGATGAGGTGACCGTGCAGCCCATCCTGCAGTGGGTGTGCCGGCACATTGTGGACCCGCGGTACACGTCCATGTGCACCGACGTAGGCCTGCACCTTCTGGACCTCTACGCCGAGTACGTGGCGGCCTCTGCCGAGCTGGATGCTGGGTTCCAGCTGCTGTGGAAACGGGTGCGCCGCGAGGGTCGAGCAGGCGCAGCTGGCGTGCCAGACGAGCGGCATGGTGGAGAGCCTGATGATGAGTGCCATGGCATAGACAGTCTGCTTTCCTTTCGTCTTCTTCCAAGGCTGGCCGCGTTGCTGTTCTGTGCTTCCTCCATTGTTTTTTTTTCTTTTTTTCAAAAGCCTGGCACCCGGGCGTATCTGTACTACGATTTCCACTTGGGCTTTCCATTGGTTAGGGAGTTTTGCCCACGGCATGGCATCGGCGTTTGGTCATTGATTTACCGTTTCGTTTTGTTTCATCACCTTCTTTTGATTCTCCTCGCCTCTGTCGTTTAGAATAGAAGTGGAGGTGGAAAAGACGAGGCAAAGACGAGGCTTGCCTACTAGAATACTGTATCCTATAAAAAGTACCTTTTTAAAAATATTCCGAGCCGATAAGAACATGTGAATTTTGGTGCGGGTGCACCACTGTGTGTTGCACGGCGCTCCAACAATTACCCCAGACGGCGTAACATGCTGCCGATAGAGCCTTGCTTCCAAAAATGCACGCCAACGTCTTACACACGTCGGCCACCGCCTTGTCGGAGAACTCCTGAAAAGCGAATGGCCAAGAAGTCTTATCAGAGCAGACGAGAAGGCAGGATGCAGCTGGAGGCACCACAACGAGCACCAGGACCTCTTAAACGACAAGGACGGTCCCACGTGTGTTTAACAATCTTGCGGGCGAGTTGTTTTGCATGCGCAGCATTGGTGGAGAGGCGGGGGACAAGGCAGAACAACGGCCCTGCGCCAGAGCTGGACTCGACCTAGGGCATTGTGCATGCAAGTAAGAGAAGGGTGTCTCTGTGTTGTCGTCGGAGAAGCCCTTTCCTCTCGTCTAGTTGTCTAGTTGGAGACAGCGGAGAATAAATGTCGCCGTTGACCGTTAGCTCCAGCATGCGCACAGAGCCGATACGCTTCCGGGCGTAGGAGTAAGGGGACTGTCGTCATCCATATTCCATGGAGCACCGAGGCCAGAAGACCCAGAAGACCCAGAAGATGGGCCAGCAGGACGAGAATTGGCCGCTGCAACGTGATAAAGCCATGTGCTGGCGGCTTACCTAGGGCGGGCTGATCGACGCTGGCCTGGTGCGTGTTCTTAGCCTGGATCACGCAAGCTGCCGTTCCTGGCAATGGTGGCGATGGTGCTAGACGCCCTGCAGAAGACGATATGCGATCGGGTTGGGAGTTTGTGGGAGAAGATGGAGGCAGAATCGAGCGTCCGAATGCGAGCAATTGCCCCCTATTTTCACATCGCCGGCGCAGTGGTGCCTTCCTTTGCATGTGTCGTTCCGTTCTTTCCAACCACGGCAGTTTGTTGCTCCCGTTTGTCTCCTTCCGTTTTGCACCCCTCCGTCGCCCCGCTCGAGCGTTCTCTGTCGCTTCCGTTGCGACAAACGTCTCCCCGCTCCGTTCCTTGATTTATCATCGCCGAATAGCCTCAGGATAGCAGAAACGGAACGGGAAAAGGGACGAGCCAAAATTGAGGCCAAGATCGAGAAAAGAGCTACTGGTTAAGCCCACTGACAAGGACCAGCTTGGCCGTGAATTCAAGACGTGCAAAGTAAGATACGGGATTCACAGCCGTGGCTCCGCGGATGGGGAGCAATCGCCCGCTGGTGTCTGAATCACAGATGAGATAGATAAAGACTGCCGTGCACGTAGAGATCGCCCTTTGCGATCTGCCCCAGAAGGGCCTACATCTCACGTCGCCCCAGCATTGTGCTCGGAATACGCACGGCTGGTTACGGAGTTAACACTCGCCGCGGTTATCAGTCGCTCCTGCCCTCGCTTAGATACTTACTGGTGACAACAGGCTCCACGCCAGCCAAGAGCAGACCAGCGCTATTTCGTCTCTGGTGTGTTGTACTCGCAAGTACGACTGCCGTTTTCTTTTACGAGTAGAGGTAAAAATAGTCTTTTTCAGGCTGAAAAAAATAAGATACTCACAAAACGCAGGGACCAATGCCTCGCGTAGATCGTGCTAGTCCTTCCCCTTTTTTTTCAGTAAGTCGTTTCTTTTCCGTTTCTCGAAGCTTCTTGCTCTTTATCGACGGTATTACATGTAGTAGGCCGTTACTACTTGTAGAAAGAAGTACCGCCTTAATTGATATCCTCTGTCCTCCGTTCCTTTTTTCTATTCGTTCCTTCTCTTTTAAATTATCCCTCCTGCCCTTCTTGGCAGTTCTATTCCTCTATTCCTCTCCGAGACCACCAAAAACCTGCTGCGGGATATTAGACCTCGGCGCATTCCGTCTCCCTGCCTCCCACCTTCCCTCCACCGTTATCTATCCTGCCCGAGACGCGGTCGCCAGGTCATCTAAGAAACGGAGAGCCTCTTTGGGCCTTGTGCCTCCGTCTTTGTGCCCGTTCCGCAGTTAGCGACAGCTTTCCTCGAGCTAAAACTTTCCGTTACGTCCCCCCCAGCTTCTCTCACCAGTTAGTTCTTTTTATCTTCTGCTCGGTTGCCTCTTTCCTTTCCCTCGTCTCCTCCCGTCTCTTTTCATATTCTTACTTCTCCTCGTTCGAATCCGATTGCCCAGACCTGATCCTCTGCCATTCGTCTCATTGTTCGTCTCACAAACGCTCGACACCCCCCCTCCCCCTCCCCGGAGAGAACTGGTGCTGCTGCTGGATACGCCGAACTCATCTGCTCACCTCACATCCCGGACCGCTTGTACCCGGAGCGTCCCTGTCAACATATTACCTCCCGCCATACTCGCAAGATGAGAGCTTCAAACTGAAGAAAGACACCTCAGCCTCCCCTCCCCTCCCCCCAACCCCCACCCTTCAACCTCCCGTCCACTTCTTCCCCAAAGGTCTTCCCGGATTTCATTCTCGGTGACGAAGTATCCTTCGTAGCTGGACTACAGAGACAGGACTCGACTCCCAAGACACTACCACCACACACCACATATCGTCACTATGGGTGAACGCTGCAGTGGCCCTGTTCAGACAAGTGCTGTCTACCTTATGGGCACGTCTGCCTTCCCGGCAAGGCCTCCACCATCGCCGCCGTCTCCAGTGACGCCGGCCAACGAGCAAGACCTGTGCACGCCCATCGAGGAGCTGTCACTCGACGCCGTCGACAGTGCCATCACCGCGTCGCCGGCAGGACGGGCGGCTTCGGTGTCTCCAGGGCCTCCTTCAGTCGTGGCCGGCCCCTCGTCGGCCTCCAAGCCAAACAACAAGACCCCGCGTCCGCAAGACTCGCCTGTGCTGTCATCGCCACCGGCCACGGCACCGGCCTCGGCTCCAGACTCGCCCGACTTCTCGCCCTGTGTCCTGTCACCAAACGGCTCGTCCTGTTCACTCAACTTGTCAGCAGCAGTCGCCTCGCCGTTGACGTCCACATCAGCATCTTCGTCTGCCAAGCTGCCGGCATCCTTGGTTGCAGCACGGCTGGCCGGGGCCGTGCATGTCCTGGCCACCGAAGCCTCGGCTCTTCAGTCCGTGGCCCAGCTGTACGCCACATCGCCAGCCGCTCGGGACGGCTTCCACCAGGCCGTGGATGCCATTGTGCGGACACAGACTGCACACCCGCCAGGCAAGCTCGTGGTGGTTGGTGTTGGCAAGTCGGGCCACATTGGCCGCAAGCTCGTGGCCACATTCAACAGCCTTGCTGTCTCTGCTTCGTTCCTGCACCCGACCGAGGCGCTCCACGGCGATCTCGGCCACATCCGGCCACACGACGCGCTTTTGTTCATCACATACTCGGGCAAAACCCAGGAGCTGGTGACGCTTCTGCCCCACGTCGACCCGGCACTGCCGCTGATCATCCTGACCTCCCATGTCACCGCCGAGACCTGCGAGCTGATACGGCAGCGCAACGAACTTGCTGCCGATGCCGGTGTGGGCGCAAGGAACGTCGACGGAACTCCAGAAGCAGCAGCCATTCTTCTCCCGGCGCCCATTCCCGTCGAGGAAAAGGTCTCGTTTTGGCGTGGCCGCACCGACCGCCAGCACGACCACGGCACTGGCTGTCGGCGATGCCTTGGCCATTGTCACCAGCAAAGAGCTGCACCCGTCGACCGAGTCTGTCTTCCGTCGCAACCACCCGGGCGGTGCTATCGGCGACGCTTTCCGGCGCACATCCTCGGCGGCGGCTCTCCGTCCTCCTCCCCGGAACGACACCATTCGCCAGCTCGCGGTGCCGTGGCGCGAGATCCCCGTTGTGCAGGCGCCGCCCGACTGTGCAGACGTGCTGCGCGCCGGCTACAGCTCGGCCAATGGCTGGGTGCGGGTCGTCAAAGCCGATGCCAACAATGACGACGACAACGACAACGACAACGACAATCTCGAGTACATTGCCTCGCCCAGCCGCATCCGGGGCTGCTTTCATCGGACCTTGTCCGCCGGTGCACGAGGTCCCCGGGCTCGTCGTCGGCCGCCCGACTTTGTTGCTGTCGCGGCCGACACCAAGGTGCGCAAGGCTGCTGAGTGGCTGCGCGCCGTGGCCAACACCAATGCAAGCGAGGAGGCGATGGCAACGAGGCGACGCCAGTGGATGCCGTGGTCTCTGTGATTGACAATGGCGAGATTGTGGGTGTGCTCGAGCTGCAGGATCTTCTCAAGGCACACAGTGAGATCCGTGCATGAGAAGGGGTTTGACAGGTGTATCAGGTCAAACAGGACTGATACTTTACTCTTTTCAACGACGGCTGGCACTGGTCCCGCCATCTGGGATTTGCGATTCTTTGTATTCAACGTTTGGTTGTGAATTTGTGCGCAATTTGCGTACTTGGTTTGGGCATCAAACTTCATCTTTCGTCTTAGATCTTCCGTCTTGGACGAAACCCCGCAATCGGGTGGCTATCTGCTTTTTTTCTTGGTTTATATTCTACTGTTGTCCTCTTTATATGACGGAGGGCTTCATGCGGCGTTTTAGGAATGCTTTGGAATCTCACCTGCTTAGTTTTCCGTCGTGGGGGCTATTTGATTTGTCACGTTGAATTAGAGACGCGTGCTTAGACTGCCGTCCTTTTATCTATGTACTTTACATGGCTTCACGTCGTCTTACTGGACTTTACTGGACGTTTCCATCCACTCATCACATGCCTTCCCTGTGGTCTCATTTTCCATAATCCATGATACCGGGAGTTTCTCTCTTGCAATTTGTTTCGTAGCAAACACAACTTAAAGACAAAAAAACATTCTCGGTGATGCCATTGACTCCCGAGATATCAATTTTTTCAAAAATGACAAACGTAGATTTAATTCCAATTAATGCCAATGCTTCCGGTATTTCCCCTGAAAAAAAAAACAATAAGAAATCAGCCAAAAGTATATGAAAGACTCTTGCTCATACACGCTCCAATGCTCTGGTCTTCTTTTAAGTCCTCGACGCTGTCCGAGTCTGGCTCGGAATCAGAGCTGCTACTGCTACTTGACGACGATGACGAAGATGTCTGGGCCCCGTTCGCCGTGGCCGCCGCCGACAATACCACACCATCCGACTCGTCATCAGACGAGCTTGAGCTACTCTGCGAATCCGAGTCCGAGTCCGAGCCAGAGTCAGAGTCAGAGTCAGAGTCAGAGTCAGAGTCGTCAGAGCTCTCCACGGCCGTACGCTGCTTCCGGCTCCGTGCCGGCTTCTTCGCCGACCCGTCGTTTAGCTTGACGCGCTTGTCGTCGCCGCCCGATGCCGTGTGCGACGCCGAAGACACTACGGAACGTGTTGATTGCGCGTCCGAGATCGAGCCAGACTGTATTGATACCGGTGTCGCCGCCTTTGCTGCCGGTGCAGCCGCCGGTGCAGCTGTAGTCTTGTCGTCGTCGTCATCGCCAGCCAGCTCGTTGGCCACATTCTCAGCCCGGATGCGCCGCAGCAGGCGCTTCTGTATTATCGGGTCCGCAAGCCGCAGTACATAGTCCACCTCGCTGAGGCGTCGCAGCGCTTGCCGTTGTTGTTGATGGCGGGCCTGGTCCCGGAACTCGGCGATAATGCGCCTGTACTCGGCCTCATCCTTGAGCTGTGCCTCGGTCTTGGTCGCCGTGCCCCCACTTCCGGCAATTGCAGTTGCAGTTGCAGTTGCCGCCGCCGCTGCCTCGTCGTCCATCTTGGCAAATCTCCCGGGCCTCGGTGCACAGCCGTGTGCGCACACCGCCCTGGAGCGAGCGGATGTAGTCGTAAAGGTGTCAATGTGCGTCGCCGGGATGCCCGCGTTGTTGGCGCGCCGACAAACACGTACTTGATCAGCAGGGTCTGGTGGTTCTTGTTGAACTTCCACGTATCCCGGGACGTCTTCCACTGCTGCAGATACTCCAGTTCGCGGTCTAGGCTGGAGGGCTCCTTGTTGGCTGGGTTGGGCTCGGCCTTGTTCTTCTTTTTGCCTTTTTTGCCTTTTTGGCCTTCTTGGGGGCACTGCCGCAGCAGCAGCAGAGGCGCCGGCCGCGTTTGCTTGCCTCGGCGAATGAGACTGACTTTTGTCTCTTTGCGGCTGACGAGGCGAGGGCAGAGGCAGGCGGCTCTTTCCGCTTGTAGGGCTTGTTGGATTGGTAGTGGGAGGACGACGGTGATTGGTATGGCTGGCGTGTAGAAGGGGAGAAGGAGGGCACAGGCGCGGTGCGGCGGCGGCAGCCGGCGAGGCAGGGCTGCTGTCGTCTGCGGATCCTTTGAGCTTGAGGCCCAACCGTTTCCAGGCCGGCACGCGCTGGGCTGCCGTTGGGTACGACATGGCCAGGGGGGAAGAAACGGCGGTTTTGGGGGGCAAGCAGGAGGTGTAAAGAGCTGAATCTCTGAAGGGAGACAGGAATAGTGTGAAAGTGAGAGAGAATAGGATCGATTCGAGACGGGAGAATGAAAGATGCGCCTTTGCGTTGAAAAACTGGACGGTTTCTTTGTCGAGGCTGTATGAAGCTGCCGTGGCGGTTTTGCGGCTCTCTATGCACAGGAAAAGAGCAATAAGCACTTCAGGTCGGTAGGGAAGCGAAAATATGAAAATATCCAACAAAATTGCCGTCGTGTGGCTTTTGATGCTCGTTCTTCTCGCAATTCGTTGCGTCTGGCATCAATGTAAATAGTGAAGGGTTGGGAGGCAGGAGAAAAAAAACTAGGATCTTTTTAGCGGTCCTTATCGATAAGGCACGGGCAAGCTTATCGGTTCTGAATGGTCCGCCACCTGATATCCCACGTGATGCGGAATTATTAATCGCCGGCTGCTCTCCCTAGAGCAGGAACAGCCCACGCACGGGCCAGGCTGCTCCTGCCTTCCAGAGCGCCAGCCCATCTCTAGGCAAGCTCCTTGCCAACGCGTCGCAGCAGTGTGAAGCAACCACCAGCGAAAACGAATAGCTTCGGTGTCCAGCTTCATCATCCCAGCAGCCTAGCCATTCCATCACCGCACCACCCACGCTCCCATCGCCGCTTTACCCGACAAACGCAACACCTTCTGTCTTCTTGTCGCCATCCATCAATTAAAACGAGCGCTTTTCGTCCGAGCAGCTTTGCTCATCCCCTCCCAACGACTTCCCATCCACAGAGAAGCTCTTGAGATTGCCTCAACTTGCTTGTCACGATGTCTGGTACGGCACGATCCGCGGGCTGGGTGCACGCAGCTGCCTCTGCTGTGCTGCATGATGGGACAGGGACACACGGCCAGCTTTGCTAACACAGACTCCAGGCAGCGCGGGCTTCGACCGGCACATTACCATTTTCTCCGAGCAGGGACGACTCTACCAAGTCGGTACGGCAATGACAAAACTCCAATTCCACTTTGCACAGACTGCGCTGTTATGCATCCCACATCCATTTACTAACGCTGCGTGTTTTTCTCCTTGCCCAGAATATGCATTCAAGGCCATCACGGCCGCCAACATCATGGCGGTCGGTGTGCGCGGCAAGGACTGTGCAGTAATTCTGTCGCAGAAGAAGGTGCCCGACAAGCTGATCGACCCTCTGTCCGTGTCCCATATCTTCCAGATCTCGCCGTCCGTCGGCAGCGTCATGACGGGCTCCATAGCTGATGCGCGGGCGTTTGCGCAGCGCGCCCAGAGCGAGGCCGCCGAGTACCGGTACAAGTACGGCTACGAGATGCCGTGTGACGTGCTGGCCAAGCGCCTGGCCAACATCAGCCAGGTGTTCACACAGCGGGCGTACATGCGGCCGTACGGCGTGGCGGCGACGCTCATCTCGCTCGACTCGGAGGTGGGCCCGCAGCTGTACAAGTGCGACCCGGCCGGCTACTACACGGGCTACAAGGGCACGGCAGCGGGCCCCAAGCAGCAGGAGGCGCTGAACCACCTGGAGAAAAAGCTCAAAGAACAAGGACTACGCCGAGGGCTCGTGGGAGGAGGTCGTGGAGCTGGCCATCACGACGCTGAGCACGGTGCTGAGCATGGACTTTAAGAAGACGGAGATTGAGATTGGCATCGTGGGCGGCCCGCGTGCAGACGGCAGCGAGGGAACGGAGCCCGGCTTCCGGACGCTGACAGAGGAGGAGATTGACGAAGCGGTTACAGGCAATTGCAGAGAAGGACTAGACGGGTGTCTTGATTTCTCTTTCTCTTTAGGCGACCGGCCAGACATCAGCCAGAAGAGGACAGCGGGAGGTCTCAGAGGACAGGTGGTAGCACATCATGAGCAGAGGCGACAATGTACAACAAAGCTTTCAAGCATCAGCGAGCGATCAGCATAGGCAACGCATATCCTCCTTTACTGACGCAAGGGAGTCTGTCCACCCGGATGAGCTTCGAAATGACTCGACGACCGTCCGGCTTGGCAATGAATCGAAATAGGAAGGCATCTTTCTTCTGGAGATATTGGCAAGTGCTCAAAGCGTTCTCAACCAACCATTGTATCCGGGCATGCCGGGATCGTTCAAGGATTGTCTTTGCTATTCTTGGTTGCCTCGTCACTCTTGATCTTCCTTTCTGCTTTTTCTTTTGCTTCGTATGCCGTATACATGTACTTTGTACATACATTGCTTTTTTTATTTATCGCCATCGCGATGACTTGTGCCGAAACATGCCCTTTCCCATGTCACATCGAATCCCACTAAAAAAATCTGGGCAAGTTTCCTCTGAATTTGGTGTTTCTTCTCTGTCTCGTCCGTTTTGGATTTGCATGCAGGAAGCAATTCTAGCGTTGTCCAACCAGGACGCAGGATTGCCTTGCGGAGGGCATGCAGGTGTGATGTGCATGCAGCGCTAAGCCACGAGAAGAGCGAGAAATAAAAGAGAGGTTCCTCGTGCAGAGCCCCATCCAAGCACACCCACCCTTCAGCCGGCTCTGGCTGTCAAGACGAGCTGAAAAAAGATTGTTTCACAGAGGCCAGGAACCCACAATGAGAGGAAATGGGACAGGATGGGGGGGAACGGAACACGGCGTGTATCATTTTCGTTCCCGTCTGGATCTAGAAAAGCTCGTCGACAAACATGACATCATTTGGATTCGTAATGCTGTGTTTAATCTTGTTTTTTTATTATTCGCGACGTGGGTCGCTTTATCATGGGTTATTTACGGTCTGTGCTAGTAATTCGGTATATGGAAAACGTCTGGATGTGTAATTTATCTTGCATTTAATAGTATCTTGTCTGGCTTTTTTGGTTATTTTTATTTCAAAAGGAAAATACAAGCAATATCCAAAACCCTAAT
>JADMNF010000192.1:0-65745 GCA_016097085.2 Sporothrix curviconia | reverse complement strand
CGTGTGCCACTTCAACGTAGATGGAGAGCATGTCGTATCATTAAAAAAAGGCGTGCAAAGAAGCCCGCACGTCTCGAAAATATAGACAAGAGGGAAAAGAAGAGGAAAAGCAGCAACAGAGAGGGTAATGTTCGAACCAGGAAAGGAGAATGGGAAAGAGAAAAGAGAAAGAAAACTCCAATGACATAGTTCCTTTATGCTTGCCGCCTTTTTTGCAAGAATAGACGCCCAAATCGTTCATGGGTAGCATGAACAGGAACAAGAAACCAAACTTGTCAAACAAAGAACAAAAGGCTGTCTTTATGAATCTTACATGTCACGCCTCACTCACTCATCACATACGTCACGTGTCGTCATTTCTCTACCGCCACGCCACACATAGGGCGCGACGACGTGTCCTTCCGTGCTGAGCCAACCAGGCCACCAGGCGTGCCCGCTGTGCCGATAGTCACGCGCGCATGCCCGGCGCGTTGCCGCACCCTTGCGTTCGGAGCAGGGGCCTCTCATGGCAGCAGCCAGGCGGTCACGGCCACGCTCCGTGGCGAACAGCACTGCCGACGAACTGTCCACCGCAGACTGCCACCATGTTCATGACGACGGGCCTGGCCGGGTTGTGAGTGTAGAGCGGGAAGACGGCGCGGGGTGAGAGCTCGTGCTTCCGCTGCTACTGGCGCTCGAGTCACCGGCCAGCAGAGAGCAGGCAATGGGCGGCGACCGGCGCCGTTCAGCACTGCCGCCGGCGGCTGGCGCGAGATGCCGTTCGTGGAGCTCGCTAGCGAGGCGGTCGGGCCCGAATAAGACGCGGACGCCGGTGGTGGTGGTGGTTGTGTGTGCCTCCTACAGAGAACCGGCGGGCGCTGCCACCACTGAGCATAGACGACGACGAAGCACCAGCGTTACCGGCGGCCGCTGCATTCGCCTTTTTCGCCGAGTGGATAGCCGAGCGAAGCTTCTGGGTGTCGAACGCAGAGGTCAAGTCGAGCGTTGTCGTCGTTTCCGAGTCCGAGTTGGACAGGCTGGTGCGCGGCGAGGGCGAGCGGAGACGTGTGGGCGGAAGAGAGGAGGAGAAGTTGGAGCTGCTGGAGGCTCCAGAAACGCTGGAGACGCCTCGGAGGTTGGTTTCTCGTTGTCGCCCGTGGCACTTAGCAGACCAATGCGGCTTTCGGGCTACACTACCGCTCAGGCTGCTGCTCAGCCCACTATAGCTGGCAATGCGTGTTGCCGAGGGCGGTGTCAGTTGCTGATTGGCGGCCCGCGGCAGGGAAATGTTGCGCAAGGGCGTGGACTTTCTAGGTGCCGCGCCGTTGACAGACAGGTGCAATGCCGGAGGGATCGGTTCAGCATCCGACGAGGATGTGTGGCCGCCACCCATGCTGTAAGAAGGGCGCGACTTGGACAGGAAGCCGGCCTGGAAAGCGGCTGGACTTGGCGGCTGCGCCACCAGACACAGACGCTGACATGCTGGCGCCAGGAAGAGACGACACCTCGGGGCATTGAACGAGCTGTCGTCATCGTCATCGGTCTCGACAATGTCTGTGCGGCTGAGGTAGGTAGGCAGAGCCAGGGGCGGCAGGTCAGGCGACTCGGGCGAGGGGTGGTTCGTAGCTGTAGCTTCTTCCTCAGCGGCCTCGGGCACTGTTTCCATCGTCGACCAGGACGTCCCGGTCATCTGCTGCGAGTCCTTATGCTCGCTCGTTGTCGTCGCACTGTCGGCCTGGTCGATATCCTCCTCAATCACGGGTGCATCGATCACGATCGACGGCTTCTTAGGAGAGACAAAGTCGGCCAGTGTGCCGGTCTCGGATTCGTCGTCGCGCCAGCGCACACTTCGCTTCAACGAGCTGGACGAGGCATTGCTGTCACGGCGGGCCGAAAGAGAGTGCTGCTTCTTCTTGGCGGGCGTGAAGGAAACGCTCTTGCGCGACGCACCCGACACCACCTTGCGAGGCCGCCGTGGCGAGTTTTTGTTGGGCGACGCCACCATCAGGTGTGAAGCAGAGCCGATCGATGCACGTGGGCCGGCCGTGGGGGCGTTGGCATTGCTGCTGCTGCCAAGAAGAGACCGCCGGCGACGGGGTGTACCGCGCTTTGTGGGTGGGTAAGCGTCCATACCACCAAGCGAGAAACGGCCCACCGACGAGGTAGAGGCGGAAAAGGAGCTGCTAAAGGTGGAGAAGGACTGATTGAGGAGGACGCATCGGGCTTGACAATCTGAGAAACAGCGGTCACGCCGGATTCAACGAGGCGGCGGATCAGGCGCTGGCCGTGGGCGACGGCCTGGTCACGGGCATGCTGAGGGTGCTGGACAGCGACGCCAGGATCTCAAACTGTGCAGAGAGCAGTGTTTGCATCATCAGTGCGTCGCCCTGCGCGCCCGTGGTCTTGTCCTGCTCGAGGACCTCGATATAGGCCTCGCGCGCAAAGTTGGCCTTGAGCAGCTCCGTCTCGCGTGTCAAGCTGGCAACTGTCTCGCTGGTGTCGGCGGCGGCCACGCTGTCAAAGGCAGCTGAGGCGATCTGGGTGATGCTGTGCTGCAGCGCCGTGTCGAGCGGGCGCTCCCAGTTGGAACGCTCAATCTTCTGGTGAAGGTGGTGGCGGCTGTGCTCGAGCTCGGCCATGATGCCGCGAGCAGTCTTGCGCATGGCTGTGAGGGCCGACGGCAGCTCGGCTGCCGCTGCCGGGGTGGATGTGGGTGTGGGTGCATCAGCGGTGGCGGCGGCGTCGCTCTCTTCAGGGATGCGGCTCTCGCCAAACATGTCAAAGGCATCGGCCCAGGCAGCCAGCGTGGCCAGCCGGCGCTCGATGCAGCGCAGCTTCTTCATGTCGGACACCTTTTGCTGGCGCTCGGACAAGGCGTTCTCGTAGGCGACGCGGATGCGCTGGATGCCTTCGCGGGCGAGCAGGTCGCGCTTGTCCAGCTGCTTGCGCACTTTGAGGCCAAAGGCGTGCTCGGCGTCCTTTTGCTGGGCCTTGAGCTCGTTGATCAGGGCCATCTGCTCGTCAATCTTGACTAAAAAGTCCTTGACGTGGCGGTTGACGTTGAAGATGTTGCGCGTGACCTTGGTCTGGATGTTCTTGGCGCGGTTGGCGTAGCGCAGGGTGTTCTGGGTCTCGTCAAAGTGCGCGCTCGACGGGCTGACACACACAATCATGACGGTCTTGCAGTTGCCGCCCAGGGAGAACTTGAGGAGGCGCGTGAGCTTGCTGTTGCGGTAGGGCACGTGGTTCTTCTTGCGCGGGTCGCACAGCGCGTTGATGCAGCCGCCCAGGGCCAGCAGCGACTTGTTGATGTTGGCGCCCTCGAGGGCAGCCGCTCGCCGCGGTTCTTGGTGGCACTGGCGCGCTCGCTGCCGGCCAGGTCGATGATACTGAGCGTGGCCATGGTGTGCGGCTCGTTGACGCTGGCGTTGCGATCGCGCTGGGCCACGTTGATCTGCAGCACGGCGTGCGACCGCGACGACACGGCGTTGGCCTCGGTGGGCGACACGGTGCGGAACTCGTTGCCCTGCACAATCATGTCCATGACCTCCTGGACGTCGCGCGGGTGGTGGCTGGTCAGGCCGGCCACCGGTCACGGCCTGGTTCGTATCCTCGCGCAGCATCAGTCCCTGTTTGCTGCCGCCGGGCACGAGCAGGTCGCGGATGGTTTCGTTGTAGATCTCGAGGTACGACAGCGACAGCTCTGTGACCTTCTCGTCGCTGCGCTCGCCAATCTTTTCAAACAGCTCCTGCATTGTCATGAAGATGATGCCCGGCTGCTGGGCCGTGCCGGTAATGGTGTGTGTCTTGCCGCAGCCCGTGGCGCCGTAGGCAAAGACGGTGGCGTTGTAGCCGTCGAGGACGCTGTCGAGCAGGCCCTTGGTGGTGCCCTCGTAGACGTCCATCTGCGAGGCGTTGTCGTCAAAGATGCGGTCAAAGGCAAACACCTGGTCCTTGACGCGCTTACCGGTGGCGGGCACGACCGAGCGCGAGAACTTTTGCACGGGGTTGTCCTCGGGCGGGTCGAAGACGAGGCAGCGGTCGTCGACGACCTTGATGACGGACCGCAGGCCCTTTTGGTTTGAGTTTGGGGGCCGGTGCAGCGGCCAGCGAACCGTCGCCGAGAAAGAGGGTTCCATCGTCGGTTTTGGCGAGCTGTGCCGCCTCGCGGATCGTGAACGGCCGTACGCGGACTGGGAGGGGAATGGTGCGTCAGTACTGCCATCTCTGTGAACGTGGAGTGGGGAGCAAAGGAGAGCAAATGAAAGGAAAGTAAAGGAAAGGTTAGAAAAACTCACCGGCGACCACGATCGAGGAGGCGCCCGGGTCGGCTGGCAGCATGGTTGCGGCTGCGAGGGGTGGTGTCGGGTCCGCCGTCTGTGTTGGCGGTCGGGGCGGTGGGTTGGAAGGCCGATAACGTGTTGTGGTTTGTTGTTGTTTGTTGTCGAAATGTGCTCTGTGATGGCGTCGTGAGAATGGCGAAACGTCGATGCTGAAGAAATGCCGAACGAAGAAGGAGGCAGACACTTTGTCGCCTTGCGTCGGGGAATGGCGAGTGGCGAGAGAATGAAGAAACGAGACGGACAACAAAAAACAGAAAACAGAAAAGGAAACAAAGATAGGAGTCCCTCAAATGACGTGGCGGCCGTGGTCAAAAGAAAGTGGTCCAGAGCTCCGCCGTGTCGAGAAGTGGATCGCTTTCCCCTTTCTCGGTGTATGCAGCTATGCAGTTTTGGTTGGTGTTCGTCGTTCTTTTCTGTTTTCAGTGTTTTGTTTGGCCTCATTGCCGTTTGCCGGGGCAACCACGTTCGACGGGCCGCTTTTCTCGCGGCTGCCCAGAATGGAAGTGTTTAAAGAGGGTCAAACACGGCCCACCAGCTCTTTTATGGAGCTTTTTATTTTGCTGTGACAGTGAACTGACGTTTTGATGTGCTGAAGAACATGGGTGCAATTGGTGTATGGATGTACGAAGTAGCTGGAATGTATTAATGATTTTCTTGGTTTTTGATATTCGTATTTGTATCTGTACAAAATACGTATTGTTGCTGTGGTTTTGTGGGCAGTAAGGTATTCAATTACAGTAAAATAAAAATAGAATAAAATAGAATAAAAATAGAATAAAAATAGAATAAAAATAGAATAAAAATAGAATAAAAATAAAATAAAATAAAATAATTCTTTGGCAAGTCTTATGCTTAATCAGAAAGCCTCGGGATAAATACTCTGTTAAAAATAGAACCGATCTAGGTCCAAGGGAAGAGCCTCTGGTATTATCAAACTGTATCTCTGAAAGTACCTGCATGTACGGAGTATGGTGTTGTTGCTGGTAAGAGTTTACATTAAACTAGCCAATCACGGTCCGAGACTAACACGACAACACTCATCAACAAACGATCACACGACCACAACATATCTACTATCTCTGTTTCTCTCTGTTCTCTATGTTCTCTCTCTGTTCTCTCTGTTCTCTCTCTGTTCTCGCTCGGTTCTCACCTGTATTTATTCTGGACTTATCATAAAGCATTACTACTATTTACAAAAGAACGACTAGCTTTTACTGTCTTGTTGCCACTCTTCTCTCCATCTTCTCTCCATCTCTCATCAACCCCCACCCCCCTCCCGCTACTGCCTCCCGCACTTGCTGCTGGCAAACCCGCCCAGCGTGCCCAGCGTATCGGCAAAGCTGGTCGCGTTGTAGGCGCCAATCTTGTCCCGGCCAATAAAAAAACTCTCGGGCGGGCCCAGGTACGAGGGCCGCAGCCCGCCGAGATTGACGACAATCTTTTGCACGACGACGCTGGGCAGCAGGGCCAGACGCGTAGCGTGTATGCCTGGGGCGTGCTCGCGAGGGCAAACGACGAGGTGGTGTAGTTGCCGTGGAGGCCCCAGACGCTGTCGCCGACGGCATAGTCCCAGCCGGGCGGCATGCTGGTGCCAATGGACTTGCCGACGGGGCGGACCATGACGGGCGAGGGCGGCGACGAAGCAGACGACGACGGGAACAGGGAGATGCCGTACTCCAGCGGCGTATCGTCGCCAAGATAGTTTTGGCTCGGCGAGAGGTAGACGGTGACATTGGCCGTGGCGTTGGAGAAGAGGTACAGCGAGTACTCGAGAGCAGGCGCCGCGGCGAGGGCGAGCTTCTCGGTGGTCGGGGGCCAGAGACCGACGCCGCTGCTGGTGCGGCCGTAGTCGTGAAAGGTGCGGTACGTGATGTTGGACGAGCCTGTTGACGAAGAAGCGGGAGAAGACGGCGGCACAATGCCCTGGTAGTGCGCACCGTCGATGGCGACGACGCCGTCCGCCTCGACAAAGGCGCGGGCCACGCTGTCGGGTACCACGCGCACAACGACGGGGACAAGGACGACGGGTGGCTGGTAGCCGTACTTGTCAAACGCGCGGCAGGCGTTGGTGACGTTGATCCTGACCGTCTGGGACGAGGTGGCCTGGGCCCAGTCGACCGACACGTATACGCGCGTATCGTGGCTGCCACCGTCTTCGGTGCTGTTGGAGCCCGCCACCCCCGCGGTCTGCGACAGATGCAGCCACGGCACGCTGGCCGCCGCAGTCCAGGCACAGGCATGCACGCCGCGCGAGAAGACATCAAAGTACCGCCGTGGCGGGCCGTAGGGGTCGAGCGGCGGCGTGGTCAGCGTGTTGCCCGAGTTGGCGTGGAAGGGATCGTCGCCCGCGACGGTGGCGTTGCTGCCCTCGACGCCGACGCCGATCTCGCCCGACAGCGCCGCGAACGCCGTCTGCACGTACGTCACGGCCGGCAGCGTGTTGCGCATGGGCTGCTGCCAGTAGCCGTCGTACCCGAGGTGGGTCTGGTCCATCATGTGCGCCCACTTGCCGCCGAGCAGCGCGTCCCAGCGCTGCGTGAAGGCGGCGTCGTCGGCCGAGGCATTCAGGAGGACCTGGACAAGGCGGTTGGCGGCGTTGCGCTTCTGGCCTGCGTAGAGCGCGTTGGTGGCGGCCGCAATGTACAGGCGGTGGACGGCAGCGCCCGCCAGCACTGGGTGGAGCACCATTTCGAAGAACGCGGGCTGGCGGGCCGTGCCGAGCCCGTCATAGACGGCCTGGGCGTCGTCCACGAGGGCCGCCCACTGGGCGAGCACTGCGTCAGTCTCGCCGTAGTTGATGACCGAGTACGTCTCGGGCTCGACGAGCTCGTACTTGCGGCGCGAGGCAAACATGCTGTACCGGGCGACAATGTTGGCAATGTTCTTTGCGAGAGCCGACGGCGACGACGGCGATGCACCAAAGCCCGCGCCAAACTCCCGATCAGCCCATGCGGCGTCCACGCAGCGACCGTCCCGTCTTCTTGCTCCTCCTCCTCCCCGCCGCCAGCCCAGCGCGGCGCATCGTAGGCCAGGTCCAGAAAGTGGCTGATGGGCAGCTCCAGCGCCTTGAGGTCGCCCACGTTGACGATCCAGATGCGGTCCGCGCCACGTGCATATGCCAAGCCATCTGCTCGGCCGTCTTGGCCAGCTGTACCGTGTTGATCCACTTGTAGTTGCGGGGGTCGCCACGTAGTCAAAGTGGTAGTAGACGCCCGCGCCGCCGGCCCGGTTCTTCTCGGACAGCAGGGGGAGCCGCCGCACGTTGCCCCAGTTGTCGTCGGACCACAGCAGCGTCACGTCGGGCGGCACCGCAGGCCCTCAAAGATGTACGACTGCACCTCCTTGTAGAGACACCACATCTGGGGCACCGTGGATATGGATACGTTGCTGACGCCGAGGCCGCCGCCAGGATGGCCTGCTGGTTGGCGACGAGCGTCGTGAGCATGTCGACGATGCTGCTGATGCCCAGGCCCTCGATGGCCGTGTCGCCCGTCCCGCGCATGCCCATCGTCCACAGCGAGTTGCGCGCGTACGGCTTGGCCCGCTGCACGCCGTAGCGGAAGTAGTCGTCGATTGTCGCGTTGTTGAGGTTGTACGCCCAGGGGCCGCGGCCCTGCGCCGTGTAGAACTTGCCAAACTCGTTCTGCGCCCGCAGCATCGGCTCCGTGTGCGAGCTGCCCAGCACAATCTCGTAGGCGTCCGCCAGCGGCTGGTTCGCCGGGTCGTCGACCTCGAACATGGTTGACCAGATGGCCGGCCACAGGTAGTTGGCGCGCAGGCACAGCAGCAGCTCAAAGACGAGCGCGTAGAACGCGGCGCCGTAGCCCGCGCCGTAGCGCGTGTCGGCCCAGTGCGACGCCACCCAGTCTGTGAGCGCCGGCTGCTCGTCATTCAAAAACAGGCCGCGGTATTTGACCGACGGCGCCGTCTGCACCTTGCGCGTGGGCAGGGCATAGATGTTTGCGCGGGTGGCAACGTGCACGTCGGCCCAAAAGTACCACGGCGAGACGCCCATCTGCTCGCTCACGTCGTAGAGGCCGAAGATGGTGCCGCGCGGGTCGCTGCCGGCAATCACCAGCGCCCGCGCGCAGCCCGCAACCGGCGAGTCCACCACGGCGCTGACAAACGACTCCCACTGGCGCTCGATGGCCGACAGATCGCCCAGCTTGCCCGCCGCGGCCAGGGAATCCACCACGATCGAGTTGCCCAGCGTGCCGGCGATGATGACCGTGTGCTCCGCGTCGGGCTTCGCGGCATACGTCGGCCCCTGAAACGATGCCGTGCCGTTGGTGCTGTACACCGTGTTGTTCATGTTGTTGACCGGGCGGTAGCTGTACGACGCTGGGACAGCGCCCGCCTCGCCATTGGACAGCGTCAGGTTCGTGCCGGTGACGCGGCCAAAGTCGACGGCGAGGTCGCCTGCTGCGCGGATCACGCCCCAGTAGTCGTTGCTCGACACCAGGATCTGGCCCGGGCCACGTCCACCGCCAGACAACTGGAAGCTGCCGGCCACCAAGTCGTTAAAGGCAATGATGGCGCCTGGCCGAGCGCGTACACGCACGGCGCAACGGCGAGCACCGCCCATGCCGCGCGAAGAAGACGGCCGCTCTGGAGATACATCGTGTCCGAAAAGGTACAAGGACAAAAGAGCTGAACAGAGCTCTTGGGCAGGAGAGGGAGAGGAGGCGAGAGAAAGAGTAGGGAAGGCAAATGAAAATCAAAAGGAACAAGAGAGCCCAGTCTTCTTCGAGCTCTGCTTCACATGTCCAGTCCCTCATAGAAATTGTAAGCTCGCAAAAGTGTGCGCCAATATCGACAGACGACGACAGGCCGACGTGTTTTAATTTACACTCTACCTGTACCTCAATATATGGCCTGGAGAAGGTTGGGAGGCAGGGGGCTGGTGGTGGCTACTGGCCATACTTGTCAACCCGTTCGGAAGACACGCGAGGCGGTTCATCGGGACGGTCAACGGTGCCAAGACGATCAAAAACGACAGTTGAGGACAAAGATCGACTCGAGACTGACTTCCACTGTGACCCAAGATGAGGGGGGAAGGAGGAGAAGGGAGAAGTGAGAAGTGAGGGGACATTGTCAACTGCCATGGCCATCCCATCTTGGCAGAATCTGGAGCTGCTGTCTGTTGGTTTATCTTATTGTCCGTTGTTGCCCTTGTTTACTTTGTGTACCGTGCTGGACTGTTGGTTCCGTGACGAAATGAGGTGCTGCAAGACGTCTGCGAGAACAAAGCTCCCACGGCCCGTTTCCAACAAACAATCTGTAAATGAATGCTCTTACGTCTACAGATGAATAACAAGCGGGAGCTGTGAGAATGGCGGAACAATGTGTGCCGTGGAAGCGTCTCTGGTCCTTGCATTTAGCCAAAATACAGGCGCAGGTCTTGGCAGCAAGCACAGGGCATCGTGGGTCGTGGGTAGCGGTTTGGCAATATCATCTGTGGTGTTGATCAATCCTGGCAGAGGCCTGGACGTGTACGCTGCGTCAAATATTGAACACAGGTCAGGTTTTCCTTTTTTTAAGAAGAAAAAAAAAGGAAACTAAGGACCGAATCATCCCGCCGAGTTCACACACTCTATATCCTGGCATCTTGAGAGATAAAGGAGTGCATGAAGGTCGAATAGGTAAGTTTGTGTCGTGCTTTTATTCTTCACGATGTCATGTGTTTTGGAGAAGCACAATGAAACACAAAGCATGGCCTATGCAAGTATTTGCAGATCAGTAAATACTGCAAATTTCAAATTTCAAATTTTTGAATTTAAAAATTCGTGATTTTATTTAATGAGCGTCTTGATTTCAAGCATAGGACTTAGTGCAAAGACTCTTGATCAAGATACTTTAACTCATCGATTTTCATGGGTTTGCAAGATCAAACATTTTACCAAATGACTCACAAAAATCACTTTAGCAGTATTCCGAGCTCACGTGCTCACGCGCCTTCGACGTGGCAACGTGGATACTCACTGCCCACACTTTTCCACACCTACAATTTCCCCAAACCTTTAATTCGTGCACGCCGTTGTTTATCTCGCTGCCTTGTCTTGGCTTGCGCATTCCCTCCGGCGGCGAAGGAACAGTACCCGCCGACGTAGGAAGAAGTATAAAAAAAATTGAAAAGGACTTTATTCGCAGACATTGAAAACTAAGGCATTTGATGAGGTACGTCATACCAAGCAGAGAGATGCGCTCGCTGAATCTCTGGTGCCTGTACGAGACCTGCCTATTTTGGTCAGCATTTCTTGTCTCCTCGATTTCCGAGGAAACGGCCGACGAGAAAAGAAATGTACTCTTCCACATGCAATGCGCCCTTTCGTTGGCAACACACCGTTGTGGTTGCAGACGACCTCAAAGTATGAAGTAATACACATGAAAAGGGGGTCCGCCATCGGCGTCGGTATTCCTCGGGCCCCTTCGTCGGGGCTCCTGGGCCAAGTGCCCCGGACGAATTACAGGGCGCGTACAGGGCGTATAGGGCATACAGGGTGCATCCAGCGCGGTACAGGGCCTTTAATGGGCTTCGGACTTTATCTGATCATCAGATAAGGGAGACCGTAATCCCCGACGCCGACCTTTGTCTTACTTTGGGGAGGAACAGCGTCTGGGCCGCTGTATTTTAGGCGGTGGTTTGGAATCTTTAGCAGGTCTCTGGGCCCTGTAATCCGTGCTACTGAGCCCTGGCTTTCCACGGCTTTTTCGTGGAGTCTGTAAGCGTAAGCCGACGGAGCCGGAATTAACCCTCCTCACAGGTGTAGCTTACAAGCTTACGGTATGCCCGAGGAAAAAAGCCCAAGGAAAAAAAGTAAAAAGTAAAACGGGCGAATATGTAAACCCAAAGTCGAGAACGGAGAAAAAGAGTCACCGCCGCGAGGGAGGAAAACGGAGAGGCTGGCCGATCAATGTTAGAGATAGCCAGTGGAATAGACTAGACGCAAAAAGGAAGAACAAGATGGAAAATAAGAAAAAGAAAAAAAAGAAGGAGGGGAAAGAGAGTCAGCAAAAGAGGAGAACTGACGCAGGGAAAAAAAGTACAAACAAAAGCCAGACGCGGCAATTGTGCGCGTCAGCGCTTGGGGTCGGTCTTTCCCTTTCTTGCGACTTTTCGTTCCTGCCTCTCGCAGAACACAACGCCGCTCCTTCCTGCAACCGACAACAGCGAAATATCCAATTGGCAGCCCTTTTCTCTCGCTGCCCCCTTTTTGGCGAGCTTGCTCCCCCGACCCTCGACATAATAACAGCGCACTCGAGACGACGACACACATGTCCGACGTCCAGGCCCCGCCGCGGCCTGCGCGCAAACGCCGGCGCCCGGCCGTGGTCTGCGCCGAGTGCCGTCGCCGCAAAATCGCCTGCGACCGCAAGACGTCCTGTGGCCAGTGCGCACTGCACAATGTCGAGTGCGTCTACGTGACGGGCTCGGTGCCGCCTCCGTACGGCGGCCGCTGCGCCAGCCCGTGAGCCCCGGATCGCAGCCGGGGCTTGCCGTGCCGGGCGAGCGCAACGACCTGGCGACTGGAAACGTGGCGGCGCGGGCGGTGACGCTGGTGGAGGTGCCAACGGCAGCAGCAGCAGCAGCAGCAACAACAACAATAACAACTACACAAACGGCGATGGCCCAGCAGCAGCCGGCGGGGCGGGAACAACAACCGCGACAGCATCGCCGCTCGACGAGGAGGAGGAGGTGGCGCCGGGCGCGGAGCTGACCAACACCATGGTGTCACTGGGTGAGCGGTCGTCGCGCTTCGGCGGGCGGCTGGCCAAGACACGGCTGTTTGGGCGCACGCACTGGATGAACAACATGGACGAGTTCAAGGACATCCACAGCCTGACGCACCTGGTGCACTTTGTCTCTGGGTCCGCCATCTACAAGTCGATGCGCACGTGCAAGCGCATTGCGCGCGTCATCAAGGCGGCCGAGCTGCAGAAGATTGCCGTGCCGCCACGGCTAGGACCCGACGGACAGCCGCTGTGGCTTGAGACGGTGCCGCCGCGCGCCGTGGCCGACCGGCTGGTCGAGCTGTACTTCAACGCCTTTGAGCCGCAGTTTCGCATCCTGCACATGCCAACCTTCCGGCGCGAATACGAGGCGTTTATGGACAACGAGGCACAGCGCCGCACGCCGGGCTACACGCCAACGCCGGCCGAAGACGGAGCACGGCGGCCACGAGGAAAGGAACTGCCGTCACACAAGCCGCCCAAGAACGGCCAGGGCTGCGCATCGGCCGACTTTATCGTCAAGCTGATCCTGGTGCTGGCCCTGGGCAGCTGTTTCTACGACGGTATGCCATCCGACGGCGCAAATCCCTCCGACTCTACCTCCACCTCCCCTTCTTCGACTTCAGCCGCCGGCAACGCCGCCCAGCTGCACGACAGCCTGCGCGTCGCTGCAGCCCGCGCCATCCAGCGCCTCGACGTATGCCATTGCTCCCCTCTCGACAAGCACCGCCTGAACCTCGACATCCTCCAGATCTACTGCCTGGTAACTCTTGCACGGCAGACGACGGCACTGGACCTCGGCGACGACCTGACTTGGTTCACAACGGGCGGCCTCCTACAACACGGCTTTTGGCATGGGTCTGAACCGCGACCCCTCGCACTTCAAGTCGCTGTCTTTTGCGCAGTCGGAGATGCGGCGGCGGCTCTGGGCGACGATCCTGGAGCTGGCTGTACAGTCCAGCCTGGACCAGGGCATGCCGCCACTCATCAGCACGGACGACTATGATTGCTCCCCACCCTTGAATCTGGACGACGACCAGTTCGGCGTGGATGGCGACAGCGGCAACCTTGCGGGCAACCCATACGACCACCTGACCGTCGACCTACCCATGCACGGCGTGGCCATGCCAGGACCTGGAGGCGGCGGCGGCGGTGCGGCTTCGAACAAGAAGAGAAGAGTTGGCGCAGCCGGGCCGCCAGCAGGCATGGGCGTCGGCGGATATGACAACAGTCTGCTGCCCCACGGCGAGCACAGCTTCCGGAGGCCGGCCGTACCGCGCAAGGGCCAGCCGGACTCGGTATTTACACACACGAGCATGCAGCGGCTGCTGTGTCGGTCGCTGCCCGTCCGCCTGCGCATTACCAAGGCGCTCAACGGTCTGGGCGCGGGGCTGACGTACGAGCGTGCACTGCAGCTGAGCGCAGATCTGCTGGACGCGTGCCGGTACACGGCCACGACGCTTCGTGCTGCGCCGGTAATGTGGTCGTGGCAGTCGCCGGAAGCGCTTGAAGCACTCGGTGACAAGGAGCACACGGCCCGCGAAAAGGAGCGGGCCGGGTTCGCCAAGCTGCGCATTGCGTTCTACGAGATGTTGACCCGGCGGTTCCACCACTCGCTGCACTCGCCGTTTGCGCGCAAGGCCGGCAACAATGTGCAATTTTTTTACTCACGGCGTGCCCGTATCGAGACGGTGTTGCGCCTGCTGTCCTTTTTCCGGCAGCCGACAACACACGCGAGCATGCTGGCCGACTTCAACACGCCCATTGCGAGCGACGACACCGCTGACCTCGAGCCTGCCAGCGGCATTCCACTCACGCTCATCTACCCGACAGCCGCCGACGACCCCTGCCGCCGCCTGTGGCTCATTGGCCGCGGCATGCTCAAGTGCACCGTGGTCGACATCATGGCGACGGCCGTCATCGAGATGATCCACCAGCTGCAGGAGGACTTCGTGCCCGGCTCAGACCTGACGCTGTCGCAGCGCGAACTGTACGACACAGTGCGCACCATTATCGAGCTGACACACGCGCGCATCGAGGCAGGCGAGACCAGTGTCAAGGGCTACCTGTTCTTCCGCGGCGCGCTGGCACAGGTGGATGCGCTCATACAAGGCAAGCCCGTGCGCCAGGTGATCCTCGAGTCGGCGCAGCAGGCCTCGACCAAGGCGATCAACACGCTGAGGAACCTGGCGGCACGGCGCGGCGTTGAGCTGCCTGCGGACATGTTGGACGATGCGACGGTGCTGGCGGCGATGGTGTGGCCTACCTATTGACAATAACAACAATAACAATAACAGCAACAGCAACAACAGCGGCAATCAAGCAAACCCGACAGGCTACAGCGGCAACGGCAACGGCAGCGACTCGCTCGACCCACCCAGCATTTCGCCAGTGGCACTGCAGACGGACGAGCTGTGGGCGGCCACGGAGGCAGGGCCAGGAACGACGGGCCTGGCATTGGGAGCTGTGGCACCGGCATTCACCACGTCAGTGAATGGTGGTGGCAGCGGCAACAGCAACAGCCTGTACCGGGGTATGTATGGAAACAGCAGTCGCCACAGCCACAAGCTCAGCAGTCTGGCCGGCGGCCTGACCAACACCAACACCAACACCAGCGCCGCCGCCACCGCCAGCACGTCGGGTCCGTCGCCGTCCCACATTCTCAGCATGTCAGAGATGGGCACCGTGACGTACGGCGATTTGGAGCGGGCGGCAGTGCGCGCTGGGCTGGACGACATGGACATGGATTCGGGCGTTCACCTGCCGTCCATGACGGATATCGGCAGCGATGGCGGGGGCCCGGCGCGGGTGCAGGAGGGCCGTGGGTTGACGAATGGATGATGGATCCTCAGGGCGAGTTTGGGCTTAACAACTGGTTCTTTCCCTACAACGACCGGATCAACAACGGCTAGAGGTGAGAGCAGAGATGAATGGGAGATGAAGATAATGGGTGGTTTTGGGGGAGGATTGGCTTGGAGTTTCTTGACGAGTATGTCACCTGGCGTTTTGGTTCTTGGTTTTTTTTTTGGTATTTTCTGTGGTCTCGGCCAATCTCGAATATTGTCTGTATTTGTACGGCTTTCCCGTTCTTCTCTCCCGCAAGATACCTCTCCCATCTGCTGCAAAGCTGCCTCTCAGAAATGACACGAATGGAATGACCAATGAAGCAACAAAATGAATTGGATAAAAACAGTCTTGGTATATCTTTTACAGGTCCCTCTCCCATCTCCCCTTCTGCTTTCTCTTTTTCAAACCTCACCCTGCTCGTTGTCGTCGTCGTCATCGTCAGTGTACTTGACGCCCATAAATTGCCACGACTGCTTCACGTACATGTCCTCGGCATCGCCTTTTTTGGGCATCAGAATCGACTTGGTCTGCGCCTCGTTCATGTCCATGTACACCACCGTCGCGTCCTTGCCCAGCGTCAGCTTGAGGGACGGCTCCACCACGCTCGGCACGTACCGGTGCTTTGCCGGCCGGCCCGCAATCGACGCCAAAATGTTGTCCACAATCACGTCCGCCTGGAAGAAGCCCGCGCGTGCCATCTTGGGGCCACCCGTTTGCGGCCACATCGCCAAACGCGTACACATCGCTCAGACCCTGGCCGCCACCGCCGCCGCTTTTCTCATCGACCACGACCTGCAGACCGGCATTGACACGGATCTCGCCTGTCTCGGCCAGGGCACCCGCAAGGGCCTCCTTGAACAGCGCCGAGTTGGGCGTCTGGCCGGTGCACAGCAGGATGCAGTCGTACTCGACCGCGCGGCCGTCGGGGAAGTGCAGCGTGCCGGCCGGCCGGCGCCCGCAGGACTCGTCGCCGCCGTCCTTGTACGCGATCGTCACGCGCTGGCCCAGCTCGACTGTGATGCCTTGCTTCGCCAGCACGCCGGCAACGTGCTCGTGCAGCCGCGGCCAAAGCGGTTGAGCAGCTGCGTGCGCGAGTGCACCAGTGTGACGTCCTGTCGGCCACCGAGTCGTCCTTGTTGTGGTCCTTGTTGTCGGCGCGGTGGCGTCCGCCACGACATGGGCGTACGTCTTAATGTCTGTCACCAGCTCGACACCCACGGCGCCGCACGCCGACCACGGCGACGTGCGTGCACGACCGGATGCGTCCTGGAGGGTGCGCAGCTCGGCACACGCCGTGGCCTTTGTGGGCGGCACCCAGCAGGCTTGGCCGGCGGGCGCTGTGCGGAGCCGGTGGCGACGACGAGAATGTCGTAAGGCACTGTCTCGCCCGAGGCGAGCCGGACGTGCTTGTCGTTTGTCTTTACCGCCGGCGCGCCGCCGTCGCCGTCACGACGGACGCGCCTCGCCCTGGACGAAGCGGGCTATTGCCGCGCTGGACGCCCTTGGCCAGGATCTTGGCGTAGGCCAATAAAGGCCGTTCTCTCGTGGCCCGGCACAACCGAGAAACGGGGAAAGGCAAAGCTCCAGTTGAAGTGCTCGTTCTTCTCAACGAGCACGGCCTGCAGCGGTGGGCAGGGTCTCGGTCAGGCGGGCATGAGCTGGTAGCCGGCAAAGGAGCGCCGACAACGACGACGACCATTGGGTGTGTCCGTGGGGCCCTTGTATGTCCAACGTGGAGGATGGCTCGCACCTTGCGGCGAGGGCGGCGCCGGCGTAGCCGGGCAGAAAGGCCACGATGAACGCGAAGAAGCGCAGGGTATCGCCCATGGTGGAGGTTGGGGAGATCAAAGAGAGGTCAAAGATGCAATAGTCTCGAAAGGATAAAAGGTAAAAGAGAAAGACGAGCAGAGTAAAGCTGTGTGTATTAAAAGTGAAAAAGACGAGGCAGCTCCGATGTAGGACAGACGGTCAGAAGACAAATACGAGGAGAAAGCAAACTGGCAGAACGGAGAAAAAAAAGGAGGGAGAAAGAGAGACGGCGCGGTTCTATTTGAATCAATACTGCGAAAAGCCCACGCAAGCCCCCTTCTTGTCGTAACATTTTCTCGGGTTGCCAAGAGCCTTGCACCCCGACTAGTGGCCTGCCAAGGAGCCCTGTTACTATGACATGACTATTTGCACCCAGCTGAACGAAAAGAAAGAAAACGCAAAATATGGCTCAGGGAGACCTTCAGGGTTGCTCCCCGCCGAGAACAGCCTAGTCGGGCGTAAAAAAAGGGCAAAGGGCCTGGTTGCCGATTCTGTGCCGCATCTTATCTCCGCGCCGAGAAGCATTCGGCAAACTGTGCGCGAGGACTTATCAGAATGGACGAAGGCAGGAAGGGGATGCCCTCCATTGACGCCCCAGAACAGGCACAATGCATGAAGGACGATAGACCAGCGGCCGTTTTATGCATAGATGCAATGGTGGTCCCAATTGGACATGGTTAGGAGAAAGTATCTGATCTGTTTGGATGCGTGTTGGAGCCGAGTTAAAAATGCACTGTATAACCGCTGTAAGCCACTGAGGAGCTGTAAGCCACTGTAAGGTCTGGCTGTAAGCGTAATTAGAACGTTTGACACACGTACGTGAATTGAGACTAGATTATCGTGGAAAACACCATTCAAAAGCAACTCGGTAATAACCTTTAGATATAGTAGACAGCCAGTCGTATAGCCCTTGGGCAGAGAGAGACAAACATGGCAACAAACAGAATAGCAAGAAGAGTAAAAAGAGCAAAAAATAGCAAAGGCGAGAGAGAAAATGCCGGAAACCAAAACAGCGAGGGAAGCGTAGCAGCCCATAAGTAAGCACCAGTGGGTGGAACAGGAAGAATTGGCAACAAACAGCAAGCAAAAAAAACACCACAAGATCACAGAAGTCGTCCCGGGTCGCCCCCTACAACAGACCCGCCCGCGCGGCCTCTGCCGGCTCCGTCGGCCAGCACCTCGTCCACGGCCGCTTGCCACGGCCGATGCTGCCGGCACCGACGCCCATGCGGTGGGCCACGTAGCGCTGGGCCACGACACCGACGGCCAGGCACAGCGTCTCCTCGATCCACTCGGCCGCCCACTCGCGCGGGTCGACGCCGCCGCTGTCGACAATCACGCGGATGTCGTCGGGCAGACTGCCCTCCTCGTCTTCTTTTGCTGCTGCTGCTTCTGCTGCTGCTGCTTCTTCTGCTTCTCCACCTCCTCGTCACTGTCCCTCATCGTGCTGTCCTCGCTTTCGTCCTCACCACCGCTCGTGGCCGGCGTCAGCGTGTTGTTGGCGTTGGCGCTGGCCGGGCGGGCATCGAGCCAGCGCACCCACTTGGCCGGGATGGCCTGGCTGACGGTGTGGTAGGCGATCTCGTGGACGGGGTCGTGGATGTACACGGCAAAGCTGACCATGTCGTCCTCCTCCTCTTTGGAGCTCTTGTCGTCGGTGTCATCCTCGTCATCGTCATCATCATCCTCGTCGTCGTCGTCGTCATCGCCGCGGCCGCCGGCAATGGACAGCGCCTGCACGGCCAAGAACAGGTCGGACCGGCGCACGGGGTTCTCCTCGGACACGGGCTCGACTGCACGCTGGCGGGCCACCTCGAGACCGCGGCTTGCTGTCGCCGCGGGCGCCGCCCTCTCCCTTCTCGCTGCTCATGCCGTAGTGGGCGGCATAGTACTCGTTGGCGTAGGCCTCGGCGCTCGCGCGGCACAGCTTGGTGCCCTCGCGCAGGCCCACGACGGTGCCGAGGTCGGCGGCTGGTGCGACGGCCGCGCCACCAGGGCCCGTCGCGCCAGCCGGCACTGTCGCGCCCGTAGTTGCCGCCGTCGCCGTGGTGGCCCGGCTGCGCCTCCTGGCCGCGCTGCACGACCAGCAGGTCGCCGCCCTCGACCTGGGCCATGACGCGCAAGAACATGTCGTGGACGAGCGGATCGAGCGACGGGTAGCCGACCATGTCGTGGGTAATGTGGATGAGGAGGCGCTCGTGCGAGCAATGGGCGGGGCCAGGGTGTGCAGGATGTCGGTGAAGGTGGGCAGGGCGCGCTGGCGGAACTCGTCGCCGACGAAGCCGCGCAGCGAGGTGTAGTTGCGCGGACACTGGTTGGCCCACTTCTTGGCCTCTTCGTTGGACTGGATCTCCTTGACGGCGGCCTCGGCCTGCTTCATGGCGGCCGTGGCGGTGGACGTGGCGGCCGGAGAGGATGCCACCCCACCAGCCGCCGCGCCGCCGCCAGAAGAAGAAGCAACAGGGGCGGGCGTCGTCTCCACAGGAGCGGACTCGACGACAGGCGCGGGCGCCCGTTCATCGTCGAGGTCCGTGCCGAGTAGGCCTTGCTGCTCTCGACGGAGCGGCGAGGAAGCGTGGCAGTGGACGAAGCGCCCAGTGCGGGAGATCCTTGGCGGCCGTGGTGCGCGGCGTGTGCGGGCGCGAGACTTGCTCGCCAAGCTCGTTCTCGAGCTCGGCCAGAATGTCCTTTTCCGCGGTCGACGACGCAGCGGCTGCTGTCTTGGGCTTGCCGCCGGCCTTGCCACCGGCCTTGCCCGCGGCCGTTGTCTTCTTGGCCGCTGCCGTCGAGGAGGAGGCGCCGGCCTTGTTGTCGCCGATGCCTCGAAGAGCGAGTCGGAGCTCGTCGGTGGCGGCGGTGTTCTTGCCACGCTTAGTCGCCATCGTGAAGGAGGGCTTTCGAAGCTGCTGTCAGTGCCGTGTCGAGGGGAGGGTTGAGGTCGAGAAAGGTGAGGTTGTCACCTGACGGGGGTAAGCATGTGAAGCAGAAAGGAGGTGTGAGGCCAGAAAGCGGGGAGCTCGGCAGCCCTGTGGGGAGGGAACTCAGTCACCTGCGGGTCTGTAGAGGCTGTGAGGCTGTCTGTATAGCTGTCTGTGTAGCAGTTAGGGGTCGTCTTGATGCCTCCGCGTTCGGCTTCAAAGACGGCGGATGTGATGCTCGTGATGGAAGGAGCTTGCCCGATGTGGTGGTCGTTGTCGGCGCCTGCCCTTCTTGTCGTCACGGGCGATTGTGCTCCACACGACGAATCGAAAGGAGGTCCCGCAGCCCCACTTTGGATGAGGCCGCTCAGTATGCACTAGTCCGGAAATGGATCCGTCATGGACAGCCAATCACAGACGGGCTCTCTTACAAGGCACAGAAGGATGCTTGTGGCCGGTAGTAGACGTGTTAGCGTCCTCTGGCCTCTGTGGCTTGCACTGCGTTTCTGCGTGTTTGCATTGCACGGGACAGCACGGCAACGGCGAGCGCAAATAGGGATATGGGAGGAAGCGTCTTGTAGTGTTTAGACTTGTCGTCACAAAATAAAAAAGACGGGAAACACTCCTGTAGATGGGAGGCTGTTCCGATGCGAGTGTTCCGATGCGAGTCTGAAGAGAATCCGAGGCGAACGTCAAGCAAATGCCAGGCGTGGCACATCAGGCGACAACGTGAGCGAGCGGCACGCCGTCAACAGCACAGAGTGGAGACTGGACGCCGGAATGAACGAAAAGATGGCCGCGTGAAGTGTCGAGGCATGAATGCAAACGTGCCGACACCGACAAACGGACAGCCGAATCTCTGCCTTCCGCCCAAGCACCTTGTCACGAGATGTTCTGTTCTTCTAACTTCCTCTTGGTCTCTGCGGCACCCGCCATGCTCTCTGGCAGTCTTCTTGCCTCTTGTTTGCCAAAGCACTCGTCGCTCTCGCGTCTCCTCGCCTCGTTGGTTTGAACCTTGTCTCCCGCTGGCCAGCGTAAGATATGTATTAGCAGGGCCCCACAATTCCTGATTTTTTCGACGCCTCCCATTGGCCGGCCGGCCTTTTATTAGTTTTTCCTGTCCTTGTCCTTCTGGCTGCTTCGGCCCCCTGCTGCTCCTTCCCCCTTTCGTTGGTGTGGCCTGGCCTCTTGTCCTTCCCGCCCGTGGCCGCCCGTTCATGCTTGGTTCTTGCCTGCCTTTCGCGCGAGGCTAGTGTCCGTTGGAAAGTGGTTCCTTATGTGGTTGTCTGCGTTTAAAACTCTCTTACACACAAAAACAGCCACGACGCTGTCCAAGGGCCTTCGCAAAGCAACGCATCGGTCAAACGCCCTCCACGACCGCCCACGCCACGCGACATTGCGGCAGTCCTCTCATCGCTGTCGCGTGTCCCGTCTCTGGCCGCCTGCGTCTGTGTTTTTTCTGTGCCCTTTTTGAGCCCTGGCGTTGCGGACGGATTGCTGAAATCGCGTCTGCCATCGCCAAATCTCCTATTTTTTTCACCTTTTTTTCACTTTTCATTCCACCTTCATCACCGCCACCACCACACCACCGCTTCACCCCTTCTTGACCCCCTCTCATTGATCACATCCCTGCCTTGCTCTCGCTCCCCGGCCGCCATGGATCGGGTGCGTGGCCGCAGTCGCTCGCGGGCCAGCGTGGCAGTGGCAGCAGTGGCAGCAGCAGCGTGGCATCAACAACGCCTCTGCCAGGCCAACGCAAACGCCAGCTCGTCGTCTGCCCAGCCGCGCACTCTCCACACACATCACACACAGCACACGCATCGCCGCGCCGCAGCCTCTCGCGCAGCCAGTCGTCCGCGTCGCCTGCCACGGCTGCCAACGGCCTTGCTCTACCCCCTTCGTCTGCTGCTGCTCTGCCCCTGTCGGCCTCGTCGTCGCCGGCGTCGTCTCACCTGCAGTCTCAGTCATCTCCATCCTCCTCTCACACGCAGACGCACCCGCACCACCACTCGTCGTCCTCGCACAGCCCACTCCCACTTCATCACCCGCCGCCGCCCACGCGCGGCCGGCCTCGCAACTCGCTCCTCCACAATTCGCCTGAGCCCTCTTCTCATCCTGCTGCTGCTGCTCACGCTTCTGCATCTGCCCACTCTTCTCCCGCCCGCTCTTCTTCCTCCCAGGCTCACCCCCATCCCCATCCCTCCTCACATCCGCCAGCCTCTTCCGCCAGCTACACATCGCAGCCACTCACAGCCTCCCCCCCGGCTCGCCCTCCATGGCCAGCCGCGGTGCACCTCCTCCTGCTGCTGCTACCCCTCCATCGTCACGCGCCGGCGCTCGTCGCGTGCCCACGATGCCGAGCCGCTGACTGTTGCCCAGACGTATGCCGCCGCATATGCCGCCGCCACGGCGGCCGATCTGGAGATGAGCAAGGGCGGGCACTCGCTGCGCAAACGCGTGCGCATCGACTACCAGCACATGGACAATGGCGAGACGACGCCGAGCTCCGGCGGCGAGCAGACGGGCGAGGAGGCTAGCGGCACCGATGCCGATGCCGAGACGCCAGCTGCAGCCGCAGCCGCCGCCTCATCTGCCCCTGCCTCTGGACTCGTGTCCGCGTCTGCGGCATCTGCTGCCACACCTGCTCCGGCCACGCCGGCGACACGCGGCCGCAAACGCAAGACGGTGCACGCGGGCGGGCGCGGCAGTGGCGGCGGCGGTGCTGCTGCCGGTGACGACGAGACCGCCTCGCCGCCGTCGCCCGCCTGCTTCCAAGAAGATCCGGCTGGTCAGCCATGGGGCCATGACTGCTGCTGCTGCTGCTGCTGCAAACGACGCTTCATCCACCAACGGCTCTCACACGGCTCCCACCAACGGCCATCCGTCCAGTGCTACTTGTGGTGGTGGTGGTGATGCTGGTGATGCCCCTCCGGCTGCGACGCCCCGAGGCCGTGGCCGTCCGCCGAACAAGAAGCTGCTCGTGACGTCTACGCCCGCCCGGCGCGTCTTCCTCCTCCTTCTCCGCTGCTGCGGCCGTGTCGCCGCCCTCGCCCACCGTCGTCGAGTCTCCCT
This sequence comes from Sporothrix curviconia, assembly GCA_016097085.2. Classification (NCBI taxonomy): domain Eukaryota; kingdom Fungi; phylum Ascomycota; class Sordariomycetes; order Ophiostomatales; family Ophiostomataceae; genus Sporothrix; species Sporothrix curviconia. The sequence goes on along the minus strand of JADMNF010000192.1, from coordinate 43,046 downwards.
CGGGCCGCGCCGTTGTGGTGCACGACACCATCAAGGTCGGCGGCAGCCCGCCCAGCAGCGACACCGAAGAGCAAGAGTCGTCGGCCAGTGCACGCCGCTGCACCGTTCGGCCTTCGAGCAACTCGTCGACGCTGTCGCAGGCGGCCGCACCACCACGCCGCAGCTGCGGCTGCCTCGTCAGGCTCCACGGCCAAGTCGATCAAAACGGCGGGCCCGACGTCTGCGCCCAAGAATGCTGCTTCGGCGTCCTCCACCGCCGCTACCGCTACGGCCACCGCCACCAACGGCCATAACGCCCGGCAAGGTGGGCCGGCCCCGTTCGCCGCCGACCGCCGCAACGCCCGTCAAGGAGGCTGCCAAACGGGAGACAAGAGACAGGGACAGAGACACGCGAGACAAGCTGCCCTTGTCGCCACCTCAGCCACGGTCGACTCCCGACGTCTCGCCCGAGACACAGGAGACACAGGAGACACCAGGACACGCTGGAGAGCCTGAGAACGCCTGGCTGTCGTCGCAAGAGTCGTCCCCGCGCCGCAACCACCGGCCTTGATGGTGCGCCGCAACCACCGGGGACGTAACCGGTCGCCGCCAGTGTGTTTGTGCTGAGTCCGGCGAGGATGAGGAGCGCTTTGGGGCTTTTTATGGAGGCGCGGGCCGCCGATTACAAGGCCGGCGCCTTGCCGCTGCCGAGCTTTGACGCCTTTTGACGTGAAGCGGGAGCCCAACGCTGAAAAGATGGAAAAGGCAGCAGTGAAGCCGCACGCAGAGGGCCAAGAAGCCGACGAGAAGGCCAGTGAATGGTGACACAAGGAGACAATGACGTGGTCATGGAGGATGCCAAACGACCCCCCGACCACGACCAGAAAGGACATGACACCCAATGACCTTGACAACGATACGACCACGAAAATCACAAACGGTCGAACATCACCCGTGGCATTCCGCTCCATGAACGCGCCGGACAGCCACCGGTAGCCTCTGCAGCTGCACAAAAGGAGGCTTGGCCATTCTCGAGGCCCACGAGGGCGAACGCTGAAGGAGCAAAAAGGCCCGCCTTGCCGCTGCCCGCGCCGACAAGGCCAAGGCCAAGCAGACCCGACGTCGAGACAAGCCCTCAGCAGCAGCAAAACAAAAACAACGTCTTCCAACACAAGCGTAGCAATCTGCATCAAGCCACTGCGAGCCAGCCAATCTCTTGCTACGGCCAACGGCCACGGCCCGCCCCACGGCCACGACACGCCGTGCCTCGATCGCCACCGCCCGTGGAGAGGCGTTGACGCCGTTCGAGACCGAAACGTCTTTTTGCCGGAGCAAGTTCTATGAAACAACATGACCACGGCGGCTTAACGACAAGTGACCGGCACGGTGCCGGTGCAGGGTCGAGCAGTGCAGCTGCGGTGTGCCACGACGACGAACGACGACAGGCCCCGTCTTTGGCATACGCCCAACCCGAGCCCGCGGATGCGGCTGGCCGCAGACCAGGCCGAGCAGACGGACAATGCCGACGCAGCCAGGCCACGCCGTGGCCCAGGGCAGCACGAGCCACCTGCGCCCGCCGACCCTCGAGGCCTGTCCGCCAGGAAGAAGATTGCTGCCGACACGCGTCTCGAAAAGGCCTGCGGCCTGCCTGCGGCTGCTGATGGTGCCGTCTCAGCCACGCCCCGATGTTGTCGTCGACAGCGCAACCGCGACGCCTCCGTCCGCCACGCCCATGGCCTGCCTCGCTGCCGCTACCGTGACTCTCACTGCCCCTGCCAGCGTTGCCGGCAGCGCTGCTTACGCCCAAGGAAACCAACGGCCACCACTCCTGCACAGGAGGCGGCCCGCAAGCCCATGTGGAAGAAGCAGTTCCGGTGTCCAAAAGATCCGCGACCCCAAGGAGTTTATCGACGCTCTGCAGAACCACAAGGACATGAGCACCGAGGACCTGTTGCCTGCCTCGCCCACATCAACGACAGCCTGTGCACCTGGCAGGACGAGTACCGCATGCTGCGCGGCATCACGGACGACGAGGAGAACGCCGTGCGCAGGACGCCACGTTTTGAGAACCGCACGCTCATGGCGCTCAACGCGCGCGCAACGTCGACACGGAAATCACCGAGCGCGACTTTGTCGTCAAGGGCATCCGCGCGCCCGAGAGCCTCGCCGACCCCATCAAGCGCTACGCCCCCGCCAAGGACAAGCTGCAGTCCACATCTACCTCTTTGAGTACGACCCGCGCGACAGCATGATCGGCCGCCAGGACCCCGTGGCCCAGCGCAAAGGCCTGCAGAACACCCGTCTCCGCAACCGCGCCCAAGCAAACGCTCAAGGCGCCGAGGCTGAGGCCGCCGACGACAGCAACAACAACGGCCATGGCAGCGGCACACGGCGGCAACAATGGTTTGGGCGTGGGCCGGCGTACGCGCCGATGGACGCCCAAAGCGGCCAACGCCGTCGACGATGAGAGTGGCCGAAGGCAGCCGGGCCGGCACGCCGATGCCTTCAGGGCCTGCTTCTGCGGCTGCCTCTACGACACCGGCCTCGACGCCGGCTGGCTGCTCCCCCGACGCGTGGCCGCCGTGGCCGCCGCCGACAACAAGACAGACGACGACGATACACAGAACCGATGCTGCTCCTGCTGCTCCTCTGCTGCTGTACAGACGCCAACAAAGAGGGGACGCCGTGGCCGTGTGCCGCGCAGCCAGTTTGTCCGAGTCGGTTTGTGGCCGAGGATCTGGCTGCCGACGACGAGGAGACCAAGGAGATGCCGTCGACACGTCGTGGCGCGCCCGACCACGGCCGAAAAGAAGGCTGCTGCTAATGCCGTTTCTCCCCTTGCACCCGGCGGTCCAGGCCGCAAGCGTCGTCGGGGCCGCAAGCCGAACAGTCTGCTGCGGCAGGAGGCGCTCGAGGCCAAGCAGCTGCTGCTGCTGCGGCTGCCGGCGACATCAACGAGGAAAACGGCGAAGACGCCGACGAGACGGCCACCGAGTCCCCTCAGGGCCGTGGTGGTAGCAACAAGCGCCCAGCGCATCACCGTGACCAACAACAAGCGTGGCGGTCGTGGCAGCGGTCTGAGCGAGATTGGCCCCGGCAGCTTCTATACAACAACAACAACAACAACACATCTTCACGTCGGTCGTCTGCTTCGTCCAACGAGACCACCGAAGCCGGTCCTGCTGTCAACGTCGATGACAACAGCTATGCACTGCGGCCCAAGCGCCGGCGCAAGTTCCGGGCAGTGCATAACGGCCGGGCCGATGACGAGACGAAGACGACGAGCAGCATAAATACGTTGCAAAGCGCAAACGCCACAAACGACGACGACACGTCCTCGTTTGGTCCGCCGGCCAAGAAGCGAGAGACGCCGCAGCGGCACGACAGGGCGGTGCTTCTGGTGCTGCTGCTGACGTCTGGTGCTTCTGCCCACGAGAGCCCTGCTGCCGAGGCTGTGCCAGAGACAATCACGACCAATACCGGTGGCCATCCCGACAGGCACCCCAGCACGCGCGATGCACACCATGGCAGAGCCAGCAGCAGCAGCCAGGCCCAAAACAGCGCTGCCTATCCCCACCAATCCTCCTCCTCCTCCCCCCATGGACAGCCGCGACGTCGGCATGCCGGCCAACGAATGTCCCTATGGGCCCCCTCTCCGCTGCGCCGAGCACATGCACACCATGGCGGCCCACCTGCTCCTGCTCCCCCCTCCCCTCACCCGTAACCAGCCAGCATGATCCCGGCCGCCACATTCCGGCCTACTATAGCCGCCCCATGGATCAGCAGCAGCAGCAGCAGCAGCAGCAGCAGCAGCAGCAGCAGCAGCAGCCACACCACAAAACAGCTGGCACCCTCGACGTCCTGCTGCTGCTCCCCCTCCGCCTACCCCGGCTCCACCGCAGCAGGCACAGCCTCCGTCTTCGGGCCGCCAGCGGACCACGTTCAAGATCAAAAACTACACACCCGCGCCCGTTGCGCCCTCGGCCGGTGTGCACGCCTTTACGCAGATGATGCCCAACAAGAACGGCGGCGATCGTGATCGTGGTGGAAATGGCGCGTCGGCGACGGCAGAGGATCCCACAATGGCACGACCGCACCGCCAGAGCCTGTCCAACAACGGCATGCCCAGCCTTGCGCAGTTTATGCCCCAGACGCCCGGCGGCGGCGGCGGGCCACTGAGCCACCACGGCAAACCTGAACAACGCCGGCAGCGGCATGGTCAGCAGCCCGGCGGCACCGCCCTCACGCCGGCACACCCGGTGATCCCGGCACGCCCGGTGACGACAAGGACTACCGCCAGATGAACCAAGAGCGAGAAGATGAGCCACTCTATGAAAAGTAAGTTTTTCTGTTGTCCTCGCTTCGCTCGCTTTTTTTTCTTCTCCTCGCTTCGCTCGCTTTTTTTTCTCCTCGCTTCGCTCGTTTGTCAATGCTAACTTCGTCTCCAGCTCGCTGGGCCAATGGCCTCATGCAGGCCGGCCGTCGCCAAACGCAAGGCCACGCTCGCCGCCAAAAAAGGCCGCTGCGCAGCAAGCTGTTGCGCAACAGCAGGCCGCCGCCGGAAGCAACAACAATAATGGCGGTGGTGGTGGTGGTGGTCCACCGCCCTAGCGTCACGGCCACGTCTTCGCACAGCGCTGCCGGTGGCCACACCCACTCGAATTCGCACGTGCCAGGCGGTCTATCGCACGCTGGTGGTATGGCCGGGCCCGGTGGTGCCGGTGGCCCTCCCGGCCCTCCCGGCCCTGGCCCCGTCCACCACATGCCCGAGTACGGGCTACCACCGTCCCGACATGGGTGGCGCACCCGCCTATGATGCCCACCTGCACAGCCACCCGGGTGCGCCGAGCAACAATAACCCTCCTCCCAACAACAACGGCATGCTCTATGCTGCGAACAACCGACAGAACGCCTAGTACTCCTTGTGGTATCTGCGGCCCGGGCCAGCGCCCGGCATTGCCATTGGACGACGTGTCCCATAGGGTGGAGAAGCCAGTCGTCCGGTTTTGGAAAGCGAGAAAGGAGGCTGTGACGAGGTTGTGTGTGTTGTGTTTTCTGGTTTCTGGTTTCTGTGCTGGTTCCTTAATGTTCTTTTTTTTTCTATTCTTTTTCTCTCTCTGCCTCTTCTTCTCACCTTGCCAGTTTTTGTATTTCCCTTGTCTTTTGGGGGGGGCGTTGGATGCATATAAAAAGGAAAGGTGTATTGACCCGGTACTAGCCCAGCAGTTCTTTTTGTCTTTTTTTTTCTTTTTCTTTTTTTTTTTCTTTACGTTTCTTTGTTTAGTGTTCCATCTGTTTTCATGTGCAGTCGGTACGCGCTTGACCAAACTGTCTTACCACCATGATCACTTTGTCAATATCAAATTGATTCCACTCAATCTACATGTACTTGTGTACCAAATATAATTGTCTTGCAAATAAAGTTGTCCTGCGAGTCACCGCTTTCTCGCCATTTGGTAAAGTGAACTAATTTACACATGAAATGTCACATCAGTCCCGACAGGATTTGAAAGTTAAACTTTTCGTATTTTTTTTTCTTGGGGGACGAGGTATTTTGAGAAAAAAAATTGTATGACAGACACAAGCCGAAAAAGAGGATAAAAAAAGGACAACATATCAAGCAAAACTCCGTCGTTCTTCACGGGTTGTAGTAGTCGCCCCATTCCTCCCATTCCCGTCCGCCCCCTTTTTGGTCCTCCATCCCAGTATCCCATGTTTTTGGTTTTGTTGTTGTTGTTTGTATGCAGCAAAGACAAAATCTCCCAACCTCTCTCTCCCCCCTTTACATGACAACACCCGAGTTGCTCGCAATACGCGGCCACAGCTCAGCAGCCTCCTTGCCGACGGGGCCGGTGATGGCCGAGCCCTTCATCTCGCCCTTGGGGTTGACAATGACGCCAGCGTTGTCCTCAAAGTACAGGAAGACACCGTCGGTGCGCTTCCACGGCTTGGACTGGCGCACAATGACGGCGGGGTGGACCTTCTTGCGCAGCTCAGGCTTGCCCTTCTTGACGGTCGCCATGACCATGTCGCCGACACCGCCGGCCGGTAGCCGGTTCAGGCGGGCACCGATACCCTTGACGGAGATGATGTACAGGTTGCGCGCGCCCGAGTTGTCCGCAGCAGTTCATGATGGCACCGACGGGGAGACCGAGGGTCATCTTGAGCTTGCCACCGGGGGCACCACGACTGGAGGAAGAGGTTAGTCAAGCGTCCAAACAGGTTTCATCACGAGGCGAGGCTATCCAGAGTCTTTTCAATTTGCCAGATGCCAGTTGCCAGTTGCCAGAGAAGTCGTCAGAGTTGTCAAGGGGGGGGGGGGGTGAGCAAAGTCGGTTTGTCCGTGACACGCCATCTCGAGAGCCGTGGGCCTTGGGCGTGCCGTTGCCAGGCTACACAGGCTCGGCATGTCGTCGTAGTCGAATGCCATGATGGTTGCCGTAGTCGTAGGCGCCTTTGTCAGACAGAAGTCGAGTCTGTCGAGCAGCGAGGGGTCGTCGGGGCAGAGTTCTCGGCAGTCGTCCAGCAAGTCGGAATTTGACCAGACTGGCCGTCGGAGATGACACATATCCAAAATGCCTGTCCCCAGCTGCCCATCGACACAGGCTGTCCTTCACCGTCGGGTCCTCTGCCGAGTTTTCGACTTTCGAAATTTGTCGAGCAATTCGGCTGGTCTGGCTGGGTTCGTGAAGCATCTCATCCGGTTTTCCGGTTCCTCCGTGGCTCTCAAGCGTGTCTTCGGTGTTGTCGTCGGTTCTGTCGTCGATGTCGCCAATGTCGTCGTCTGTCGTTGTCGTCCTCCTCCTCTGGCAAAATGGCATCCTGGTCCCCAATCAAAGGGTCCTGTCTCTCGTTCCTCTTCACTTTCTTGAGATCGATTTCGACTTACGAAAGCTTGGCCATTGCGACGGTTAGGTGTGTGTGAAACAAAAGGGGTGGTGTGGTTGGGCGTGGGTTGTTGCGGTGGTTGAGAGGGTGAAAAAGTATGCAGACGGGGCGGGTCGTGATGATTTTCTTGACTGAGCAGCAGCAGGACCAAAAGCACCAGCGAAAAAAGTCTGAAATTTTGGTGGCTCGCCAGCCTACTACCGCCAATGGCAGGAAGCCCGCCAGAGGTGGTGAATTTTGGTGAATTTTTGCACCCAACTTTTCTCGGCCCCGCCACAAAACTTTTCCGCACCAATTGGTGGAGCTGGGAGAGCAAACCCTACTCAGTGGGTAGTCACGTGTTTACGATAACGATAAGAACCGTCATTTAAGGTCACGTGTGTGCATCTCCAGACGTCTCCACTAAATCTCCACTAGTCGAGCTGTGATCGAGCTGTCTCCACATGGCTGCACTAGCCTATCACCTTACACGAAGGAGGGGGTACATCAGTCTGGCACTCGATAACACCAATGAAGAGGTACCCCAAATAGCTTCGAGATAGCTCTGTGTAATACTCGTAGAATTCTCACGAAATAGATTCGAGGTTTCGTAAACTTTCCAATGATGTTTTTGGTTTCTCAGATGAAATACTTTCTTTGAATGTGAAACACATATCCTGGTCCTTGTGATTTGGTCACTTCCTTTACTGGGAATGAGAACGCCAATGGCCTCTCTTTCGTAAGAAAAAAAGGACCAATTCAAAGCTGAAAACAAGCCTTCTTGAAAGATAATAACCTGCTTGAAAGCGTCACATATGAATAGCCAACAAGCTCACTTGGCTCACTCGCCCTCGGGCTACTGACGGAGTACGAGTACGGATTGACAGCCGAACCTGGTTCGACCGGCCGCAACGTCGAGACCCCAAATTTCCACCAATGGGTGGATTTCCCCTCACGACAGCCTTGCCGGCCACAACGTCGCACCGTCTTTTGGCTGTTCGGCTGGGACACCCTTGCTCTCCCCCCCGGCTCCTCCCTACCGGTGCATGTGCTTTCTGTGGTCTCGAAAGATATCCCATCATTCACAAGTGTCCGCTTAAGCTGTGCAATTTCCCCACGGGGCAGTTGGCTGTACTTTTTTTTTTCCTTTTTCCTTTTTTTCTTTCTTCTGGAGAAGACGAACAGCAAACGCTGGGCATCCCTACGGGTGCATCGACCATCAACAGGGGTTCGTCCGGGGTTGAACGCTTGCCTGGATCTCTTCTTCCCGTATTCCCTCCCCGTTCGTCGGCCCATGCACCCGATGCGTGTTCTCCCTCCTCTTCCTGCTTGATATCCGGGGCTATCCGCCAGCTGGGGAAGTCTGCCTCCTCCTTTTCACCTCCTTCTCTCCTCCCACTATTCGGGCAAGGATTTGCATCACCACCGGACCACACACCCACACATGGCCTCTTCCCTATCCTCTCGACGAACAACGCCAGCGTTGCATTGCGTCCTGTCATCTCTTTTCTTGCCATGCACTTAGTCCAGGGGAGCGGGGAAGACTGATGAACGCACGGAAAAAACAATTCACACTGCTCACCGTGAGAGCTCGGTGCTTGCCTTTGCGAGGTAAGGAGAAAGAGAAAAAAGGAAAAGGAAAATAATGAAAAAGAAAGTCCATCACGACGCGTAGTCGGGCGCGTGCCTTGACGTATAAATGGGCACGGCTCGCCAAGAGCGTCTCGAGATGTGGTTTTCTTGCTGGCCAACCGCATCCTCTCTTTTAATCTAATCCATTACCCAGACGTGTCCCGCCACGACGGTCAACGGTTCTCGCCACACCCCCTCGCTTCTTTCTTCAGCACGGTACCCAGCTTCTCCCACCCTGCTCCCTCCCCCCACGATGAAGTTCCTTGCTGTCGCCTCTGCCCTGGCGGGCGTTGCCGCGGCCCTCAGCCCCTGTAAGCCGCAGGGCCACGTCTCGCCGCGGCCGGTGCTCTCGCCCAGCCCCGAGCAGCCGCGCCTGCCCATCCCCTACCCGCCGCCGCGCAACCGCGTGTGCTACGTCCAGACGCACGGCGACGGCGTGACCGACGACTCGCCGTACATTCTCGAGGCCTTCCACTCGTGCAACAACGGCGGCCACGTCGTCTTCCGCGAGGGCGTGACGTACCTCGTGGGCACGGCCATGGACTGGACGTTCCTGAAGAACATTGACCTGGACATCCAGGGCACGATCAAGTTCACCAACGACACGGACTACTGGCAGGCCAACTCGTTCCAGTTCATCTACCAGAATGTGACCAGCTTCTTCAAGCTGGGCGGCGACAACGTCTTCATCTACGGCGGCGGCACGCTCGACGGCAGCGGCCAGGTCTGGTACGACCTGTACGCCGCCAACATCTACGCGCTGCGCCCCGTGCTTGTGGGCGTCGACGGCCTGCGCAACAGCATCGTGGCCGATCTCAACCTGCGCTACAGCCCCATGTACTACCACTTTGTGGCCAACGCCAGCAACGTCGTCTTCAGCGGCATCACCATCGCCGGCGCCTCGACCAGCGCCAACGTGGCCAAGAACACCGACGGCTGGGACACGTACCGCAGTAGCGACGTGACCATCATGAACTCGGTCATCACCAACGGCGACGACTGCGTGTCCTTCAAGCCCAACAGCACCAACATGCTCGTGCAGTCGCTCGTGTGCACCGGCAGCCACGGCGTCAGCGTCGGCAGCCTGGGCCAGTACGTCGGCGAGTACGACATTGTCGAGAACGTCTACGTCGCCAACATGAGCATGCACAGCACCTCGGACGGCGCGCGCATCAAGGTGTGGCCCAACACGCCCTCGGCGCTCTCGGGCGACCTGCAGGGCGGCGGCGGCGACGGCCGCGTCGACAACGTGACGTACGACGGCATGCTCATTGACAATGTCGACTATGCCATTGAGATCACCCAGTGCTACGGCCAGAGCAACCTGACGCTGTGCACCGAGTACCCCAGCCCGCTGACCATCACCAACATTGTCTTCAAGAACTTCCAGGGCACCACGTCCACCAAGTACGCCCCCGAGATCGGCGCCTTTGCCTGCTCGTCCACGGCTGTGTGCTCCGAGATCTCCGCCGTCGACATTGACGTCGTCAGCCCCAGCGGCGGCAACCAGGCCTACTGCCTCAACCAGGACGAGTCGGCCCTCGATGTCACCTGCATCGACACCTACCTGGGCTTCAACTGAGGGGAGCGGAAAAGAACAAAAAAGGGGCGGTTGGCCTTTGTTGAGCCCTCTGTATATTTCGTAAATTCGTGTCTCTCGTTAATAGCTTTTTTTAATCCATCCCTTTTAATCCGCCTTTTCCTCTTCCGTTGCATGTGCTGCGTTTCTTCTTCTTTTTTTTGCTTAAAACATCAAAACTTGCGCTTCTTGCGCACGGGGGCCGCGTGCTTCTGCATGGCCTCTGCCCGCTTGCTGGGATCTTCTCTCGGTGCTGGTGGCTGTGTTTGTGCAGACGTTGCTGTTTCTTCTGCCTCGTGCTGCGATGCCTTTCGCTTGCCCGTGTCATCCTCGTCCTCGGCCTCGGCTGCCTGCGACTTTTGCTCCTTTTTTACCGTTGCCGTTTTCCCTCCGCCAATGCGACCAAGACCACCTCGCGACGGCTTCTTGGCTGAGGGTGGTGGTGCTTCTTTCTCTTCTGCAATGGGCTCAGCGTCTGGCTCAGGCTTTAGTGGAGGCGCCTCCGTTTTCTTTCCACCAATACGGCCCAAGCCACCACCATGGGCCGCCTTGGGCCGTACTGCCGCCACGACTGGCTCGGGCTCGTTTTCCTTGTGCTTTTGTTTCGTTGGCTCGTCTGCTTCAGAGGCCGTGTCCTCGTCTTCTTCCGCGTCAACCTTGGTTGCCGCTGCTGGCAGTGCCGGTGGCGATGGCGGAGGAGGGCTGGCGGCCTTGGACTCCCTTTTCTTGCCAATGGCACCGAGACGGCTAGCCTTGCCCAGTCCTGCCTTTGCTTTTGGCTTGGCTGGCGTTGGTGTTGGTGATGGCGGTTCCTCTTCCTCCTCCTCCTCCCTCTCGTGGCGTATTGGTGATGATGCTACCACGGGTGGTGGCCGTTTCGGTGTTGCTTCTTGAAACTGGAACGTGTCGTCATCGCCGTTGTCGCCCTGTTCACCGGCTTCGTCCGTCTCTCCTTTGGCTGTTGTAGCGACAGTGCTCTGGCTGCTGTTGCTCTTTGCACGACTTGCTGCGGCGTTCCCTTTCTTCAAGGGCACGCCGCGTCCCGAGCCCAGTTCCTGCCACCAGCTGTCCAGCCTGGGAGCCGTCGACGATAAAGGCGCGCACCGCAGTTCGTTGCCGCTGCCAAAGGCCTCTTTCACCAGCCGGGCCATCCTTTCTGTATCGCCGTCTTCTCCGTCGCCTCCATCGCCTCCATCTCCGCCACCATTATTGGTCTGCTGCTTTTGAAAGGAATCCTCGTCAAACGCCGCCAGCCCGCGCACCCGGCGTTCCATATCGGTCCGTGTGATCTTGCGTCGTGCGCCGCCGCCGCCGCCGCCACCACCACCACCTCCACCGCCACCAGCCGCGCCGACTAGTGTCGGAAAGGCACTCTCCACACCGGCGCCCATGGCCTCGAGCTTGTCCACCAGCTTGTTGATCACCGCATCCTTTTCGTGCAGCGCGGCCACGAGCCGTGCGGTCGCGCGCTGGTGCACGGCGCGGTTCTGGATCAGGGGCAGCACCAGGTCGGACGCAATGGCAGTTGGCGGTTGCTTTTTCAGGTAGATGGGCCACTTGAGCGGCTGCAGCCCCGCAGGAAGTACCGATGTCGTGTGCAGCACCAGGTCGCCGCCGTCCGCGGTGGCACTTGTCGTCGTCGTCGTCGTTGTCATCGTCGCCAGGGAAAGACTCGCGTCCGGGTCGCTGCTCGACTCCAGCGCCACCCGCAGCTTGCCCAGAAACACACCCATCTGCTCATTGTCGTAGCTGGGGTCAATGGTCGTGTTCTCCTGGAAGGCGCGCATGCAAATTTCGCGCCGCTCGAGGCGCTCAGCCCAGACATGCGCGAGGTCCGTGACGTAGACGGCGTACGAGGCGGCGCCAAACTCGGTCGCGACGAGGAGCACGGGGAGATCGGGATGCGATGCCGGCAGGGCGCGCCATGCTCGAGTTTCATCCATTGTCGGAAAAAGGGGGGAGGGGTCGCCGGGCGTCTGCCGAGCCGTGTCGCGAAAGTGTGCTGTTGATGTTGACGTTGCTGACGCTTTGAGTGAAGGAGGAGCAAGAAGGGAGGCTCGTGTTAGCCTGAAAAGTGGGTCCTGTCAAAGCTGTAATACGGGAGTATTACGGAATACCTCGTGCAAAGCAAAAAAGTGGGGCGCCGTGCAGCAGGTGCAAACGACAAAGAAAGAAGAAAGGGTATCTTCCAATAACTGAAAATGGCTGTATAAATCCTTGACCGATGACAAACTCCGCATGAAACATGCAATCCTAGATATGCCTCTTGTTTTCCAAGTCTAGAACACCTTGCCGCAGCCGGATACGGAATGCAAACAGTAAAAGTGAGGTAGAAAGCAGCCAATTTGACCAAAAAATTAAAACCAAGAGCAACCTAATCACGTCATGAAAGAGACCAAATGAACCGGCAAACCAGAGCACCTAAACATACATCCATTGTGTATCATGAAGCCAAACCAAGTGTAGTCCCTTGCTCCTTTGTGTTATTCCGCAAACCAATGACCCGCGCGCCCCTCCTTTATCGCTCCCTCCTTTTCTCTTACCCAACCCACTCACAGGCCATGCGAGCTCCACACACCGTTGGACATGCCGCCCAGCGTCTGCTTAAAGTCCTGCCCAGTCAAAGTTGTCGTCCATTGTCGTCTATCTTCATGTCGTTGCCGTCTCCAAGCATGCCCGGGAACTGCGCCGAGTTGTTGTCTATGGAATCGTTTTGTCCACAGCCACGGCGGCGGGTAGTCCCTTGACAATCGCATCCACAAGCGGCGTGGCCTCGGTGCCCGCCTGCGTCGTGCCACCAGCACCAAGCACCAAACCATGCTGGCGTCTGGGTTCTGGAAAGCCAGTTGGTGGGCCCGTCGAGAACTGTGCCAGCGTCATGTCCTGCCGACGGCATGTCAGTGCCGCTAAATTCGTGCCAAACACATTCGCTGGCCCGCTAGCCCCCCCGTCCCTTGGAGACATCGAGGACGTGGTACAAGTCCGGACGGTTCAAAGGTCGCCCTCGAGAACACATTGTCGAGCACCTTGCCCACGGGTAGACATGTCGCCCGGCGCGGCGTTGTTTGCCTGTCCAAACTGCTGTCCTTGTAACGGCGGCTGCGGGAGCTGCTGCTGCATCTGCAGCCCACGACCCAGAGCCGCGGCCTTGTTGTTGCTGTTATTGCTGTTGTTCGCGGACATGCCGTCAATGGCGTGGCCCGGGTTTTGGGTGGACGTATTCATGGACGACATGTCCGACTGCGCCGGTGCACGGCGCCGCTCATCAATGAGCTGCGGCGCGCCCACCAGCCGCAGCCAGCGCTCACGCCCACTGCAGGCCATCGAGGCTGCCGTGGTAGGCCGAGAACATGGTAGGCTTCAGCCGCGAGCGGTCCTCCTTGTCGAGCTTCGTCACTTCGTCGAGGTCCTCGCGCAGGCGCGCAATCTCGGCGTTTGCGGTGCTTACGCGCCTTGTTGTAGAGCGCTTTGAGGGGCACAAAGAGCGACGCATTGTCCTTTAGACGGTCGTGGTCGTTTGGCTTGGGCGACAGGATCGAGTTGAGGCCGTTCCACGCCGCTCGACGGACGCGCTCCAGGGCCGGGCGGCCCGCCTCGATGAGCGCATATGCCACGGCCTGCCACTGCGTGTACGTCTGGAACAGCCAGCGCCACTGCTTGGTGCGCGAGTCCATGGTCAGAATATAGCTGTACTCAAACAGCTCGGTGCAGGCCGTGAACAAGCGGTCGCGGACCTCGCACGACATGGCCTCGTTGGCCTGGCCCGGAAACAGGACGGGCTGGTAGATGACGAGCGTCATCTTGGCGCAGATGACACGCGCAATGTTGGCGGCTACCCAGAACATGGGGTTAGAGCCCTGGTCACCGTGCTTGAGGTAGACGTTCTCGACACGGTCGTACACTTCGTGGATCATGCGCTCCCGCTCTTCAAAAGTGAGCGTGGCGTCGCCGGGCTCGATGGGGCCCATGGCCGAGTGGATTGCATGCAAACGGCGTGCCACACGGCAGATCTCAAAGCGAATCAAGGCAAACGTCATGTCCGTAGCGCCTTCGCGCGCTGTGGGTAGTTCCGTGCTGTCAGGGCTGATATCGGCGTCGTTGATGTTGAGGGTGGCATGTGTCGACGCCCTGCTCGAGAATGGTCAGGTCTGTGCCCTGGTCTCAGCACAGCGCATGTCGAGAATGCAGAGCGCCCAGAACAGACGGCGGCGCATTTCGGTCTCAAACGGCGACAGGTTGCTAAAGTTGGTCCCATCGCGGTGCAGACCAATCGAGTGGCCGATGTGGATCGCCAGACCAGTCAAGGTCCATGCAAGCCGGGTGTCTTCTTGCTTGCGGACGAGGACGAGAAGCCAGAACAAAGGCCTGCAGCGTAACGAGATCGGACGAGATAAGGAAGTTGGATTTGGACAGCCCTGCTCGAGAGCGAAGCGGTACTTGTGACGAGCACCGTCTTCTCGGTCATGAAATTGGTCTGGATCTGCACCGTTTGTTAGTTTCTCCCGTAATACAATACTATCGCCGCGATGCCGACCGGTGCTACAAAACGTACCTCGTGGTCTTCTAATGAGTTCACCGCAGCGTAGTAGATGGCAAACATGAGCAGCCTCGGCTGCAGGGGAGATGTTGTCGAGGTTTGGTGGCGCGCTTTCGCGGATAAGCTTGTTGATAGTAGGGATGTGCAGGATCTTGACAACGGGGTCGACATTCTCCTGGTACACCTGCCAGATGTAGGGTATCTGCGAGGGCAGGGGATGCAGCGCGCCGCAGGTCCACCATGGACGACTGAAATCCAAAGATGAATGGCGTGGTGGTCATTCTCGGGCTGCTCGTCGTCCTGCTGGGGACTGCTGTCGTCGTCGGACAGGTCACTCTCGGATTCAGAAAATGCGCTTTGTTTCCGCACGAAGTTCGTTGAGCTGAACAGTCAGTATATGCGTGCCAAAGAAAAAAAGAGATACATGAATAAAAACGGTGCGTGCCTACCTCGTCGTTGATCTTGCTCCAAAAGGCGCTGCTGACGTAGCGCGACCGGCCGTAGTCGTTGATCATCAGCCGGCCGAAGCTGCTTTTGTGTGTCCTTGGTCTGGCTTTCAACCAACGTGCCGTAGCTCGCATTGCGGCCCACGAGTCGGCCTGGGCTGTTACCGGTTGTCGCATGGCCCGCTTGGGCGAGTACTGGCCCCACGCGAGCTGGACGCGCTCGGCGTCGTGCCCGTGCCGTGGTCCAGGCTGCTGCGCGGCGCAGGGCCATTGCCGTTGCCGACAGCTTCGCTGCCGCGGCGCACCAGCCTCGGGCGAGTTGCTGCTGCTGCCGTGACCCTTGCCGGACCCGCCGGCTTCCATCTCGACCTGGCCGCCTCAGCTCCTCGACAATGCCCTCGAGCTTGTGCAGACGCTTGAGCAGCTCAATCTCGCGCTCGCTCGACTGATGCGGCTTGAGGCCACGGGGTTCTTTGCCGACGGGGCCGACGGGGCGCGCGCTCGGGCGCAGGGAAGATGCAGGGCACCATGGGCGCGCCGGCAGTTGGTGCAGGGCATGAGCTTGTCACAGCGGACCTTGCGCCGGCGGCAGGTGACGCAAGCTGCGCGGGTTGAGTTCCGAGCTGGGCGCGGTGGTCGGCGTGTAAACCGTGGCGCCCGTCATGTGCGGCAGGGGCTGCGCAGCCGCGTGCGCATGGGCCTGGCCGGCCACATGGTGATGCGGTTGTGGTGTTGGCTGGTGGCTGGAGCTGACGCTGGCGCTGCGCTGGAGCTGGCGTTCATGCTGGCGTTTATACCGGCATTGATGTTGGGAAAACGTGCTGCCCGACGGGGCGATCGGGCGTGAATGCGTCATGCTGCTGTGCGCTGGAGGAGGTTACGGAGGGCGGGGGCGATTCGATATCGGGCGTCTGCTGCATGGAAAAGTTGAAGGAGTTGTCGGTGTTCATGTTGGAGGAAGGAGAAGGGGTATTTAATTAGGAGGCGGAGGAGGGGGAAGGGGAGAGGAGGAAGGGGGGGAGGGAGACCAAGAGGAGAAGGGAATAGGAGGCGCAGCGGGTATAGCCACGGAGGGGGAAGGAGCGGTCGGACGCCGAGGGGTGACAGGAAAGAAGAAGCAGGAAAAATGATATTTGCAACGGCGACGACAACGGCGACGACAACGATGGGTAAGGGAGGGTTAAGAGGGAGGGAAGGGCCGGGAGAGGAGGGGCCGGGTCTGAGAGAAAAGAAAAGCGTGGAAGAAGGATAGCAGGGAAAGAATAAGGTCCAGAATAAAATGGTGAAAAGGGGAGAGTAGAAGAGAAGCCGCCAAAAGTAATGGGCAAAAGAAGCTGGGCAAAACACGGCGATGGCCAATGAGGAGGCGACTTTGCTCGGTCGACAGCCGGGGCCAGATATCTCCGTATCGCAGCCGCAGGTGGCGCGGGTCTGTTTATGGGCAAACGAGAAAAAGCGACGGGGAAGAAAAGTCTCGACGGCAGTCTAGCTGATAAAAAGCCTCATTTCCAATTCTGGCAGTCCGGGGCCCCAGGCGTGGTACGGAAGGCGCGGCTGCTGTGCTGCCACGCACGGCGATAAAACGGGAAGGCACGATAATCGGATGACGGCGAGATGGCAAAGTTGCCTCGTTGCGCTGCACATGCGCCCGCCAAAATGGAAGTAGCCAAAGGAATCAATTTGCAGGGGCTGACTGGGGAAGGACGGTGATGGGTTAGAGCGGCACAGCGAAAAAGCGTTAAAGGAATCAATTCGGAATGGGAAGGCGCGGTTTTGGACATGGGAAAGGGGAAAGGGGCGAGGGCCCAGGCGGCACAACGGTGGGATGGGGAGCAAAGCAGAACCGTGCATGGCCAGGCCCATTAGAAAATTATGCCGGATCGGGGAGGAGCATCGCAGAACGAAGGCATGCACGAAACGACTTGTAATGATCATTCGTAGCCAGAGGGGAAGGACCGACCAGCGACACAAAGAAACCCATAGGAATGGAATACCGATGGGCAATGTTTGGTTCTTTGCTCCCTTTGCTAGGGCCCGTCTGCTAGCCGTCTGCTAGGGCTCGTTTGGTTAGGGGGGCGCTTATGTCCTATTTTCATTGGCCGGCCACAAGGACGTCACTGCAAGTATCAAGCAGGAGCCAACCAGGCGGGCGGGGGCCAAGGTGAACCCGATCAGAGGCCTTTTTCGTTGGTTCTTACACTGCAGGCAGAGTCAACCAAAACGCATAAGACGGCACTGAGAGTGGAGGGGTGGCAGAGTGTCAGAAAGCAGAAAGCAGCAAGCAGCAGATGAAAAAAACCAAAACAGGAGAACTGCTCTTACTCGGACGGAAGGAGGGGCTTTCTTTTGCCTGGGGTGTGTTTTCTAACGCCTTCTAGCTCCTTTACTGTCGGCGAAAAAAAAAAAAAAAAAAAAAAGGAACGACGCCGTCTAGATAAATCCAAGGCGGTGGGCAGCGCGAGGACGGCAGGGCACAATCCGTGCAGTCCTCGCCAACGAGGTATTGTCTGGCTGGGCCCCACATGGGCGTTCAAGATCCGAGGTTCGTTGCATTGGAAGGTGCGATCTACGGAGCAGAGAAGAAGGAGGAAGGGGCCAGCTGCGTCTGCGCGGACATCGTTTTGGACTTTTGAGCACGGGACCGGGTGCCGTAGGGCGTCGGCCGACGGTGGGTGGCGAACGCAGAGGCATTTACGCTGCAAGGATGGTAGCACAGAAGTAAAGCAAGAGGAAATCGAGAAAGAGAAAGGATGCATATTCCAGCAGGACAAGTTCTGGTCCAAGTCACTGATTATGGGCAGTGGGGCTTTCTCTTAATACTCTCCAAGTTCTGGAGCAGCACAGAGTGGCGATGGTAATAAAAAGGATGTTACAACTATTGCCAAAAAGAAAAAAGAAAAAGAACAAAATCGAGAGAACAAAAGAAAGCTTCTTCCTGGGCTTGGCCCACTGCATTCTGGAAACGGTCACGTTGGGCTCGGAGTGGATCGCTTAGCGCCGCCGCAAGAACAACAACGACACTGCTGTAGCGGACCCGCAATAGCACCTGGGCCTGGCCAGCTGGGCTTGGGCTGCCCGCCGGACACTGGCAGAGGTTATGGTATGATCCCAGCCAATCCGTTGGCAGCAAACTGATATAAGTTGACTGGTTCGTGATTCGTCCGTCAGTGTGCAACGGATCTCATTGACGTTGACAACGGGAATATGAGGTGAAGACTTTATTTTATTTTTTTTCTCTGATTAGTGATGGGTATCTATTTGGGAGTGTAGATGCCCTATGTATACCAAGGACAATAATATTGTTTGTTTGTTTTTTTTGAAAAAAGTAAAAAAGGTAAAAATATTTTCGTTTAAAAACCCAGCCCAAAATATCATATTATTTCATTACCAAGTATATACACACAGTCATTACATACAGAATGCAATATCCAGGAACGGCAAAATAACACAACACCGCCACATCAACTGACTACAGCATCCCCGTGGCGCCTTTGGCCCTGTACTTTGGGCTTGGCCTGCACATGTGGCAGAACATCCGCACGCAGCAGCAGTTCCAGGTTGCGCGGCGGGCCGGGCGGCATGTTGCCAACCACAACTACACGGTACGAGTCGCCTGCCCGGCCGGCATTCTTGAGTTCGGGACCCGGGTACTCGAGCGTCATGAACGGCGCGGCCTTGCGAGTCGTCGGGCAGCTTGCCGACCAAACGGGGCTGATGACGCGGTCGGCCCAGGGCACAAACGTCGCCGGGTCTTCGCCAGGCGCGAGGACCACCATGGACCAGGTCGGCGACGGCCTTGCGCTCGGCCGCGTAGTTGCCGGCCTGGCCCCGGAGGAGGGGCGCAAGCAAGGACAAGATGTACAGCTGTGGTGGGAAGAGGATGATGTCGTTGTTGCGAGCGCGCTGGACCCAGGAGGCGGCCGTTGCAACTCGGCCTCGGTGACCTTCGGTCTGGTCGGCAGAAGCGCCGTTGTTGTTGTTGTTGTTTTTCGAGGCGTTCGAGTCGTCCGAGGTCGCTGAAACGTCGCCGGCCTTTGCCGTCTCCGCACCCGTGTCGAGCGGGAGGAAGTAGAGGTACATTTGCGTAGTGTAGCGCCCGGGCCAGGTTGGGCGGTGTCAGCCACCGCGTGAACGGGATCAGGTTTTCTTGCCAAAGTTAGCAAGGGCACAGCCTTGGGACGCCTGGGGGGGGGGGCGGGGGGGGGGGGGGGGGAGGGGGGGGGGGGGGGGGGGGGGGGGGGGGGGGGGGGGGGGGGGGGCCGAGAGACAAAAAAAAGTTGGCCCACCATTGTCGGGGACGCCACCGGACTCGACAGCCAGTCCTCGAACCGAATCTTGTCGTTGGCGACGTCGACTCGCGCTGGCTTGCTTGTCTCTTCAGAGACGTGGAAGAGTCTGCGGTCCTCGAAAGCCGGCGTTGGCAGAAGTTCGATGGCGGACGAGCCGGCCGGCCGTGCCAGCAAAACACCGCTCTCTTCAAAAGTCTCGCGGATGGCGGCGATGCGGTACGACGGACCGTCAATGTGGCGCTCGGGGCTGTCGAAGGCCGGGATGCTGCTGCCCTCGTGGAAGGCACTGAGGTTGCCGCCGGGGAAGACATGGGCCGACGAGAAAGTGCCCGTCTTGCGGCGGTGCAGCAGAAGGATCTCGTTTTGCGGCGAGATGACCACGACACTGGAGCTGGGTGCCGGATGGAAGGCGTCTTGGGCGGCCCTGGCCTTTTCGAAGCGGCAGGCATGCTGAGGCTGGCGTCGGTGCTGTGAGGCCGGGCAGAGAACGGTAAAGATGGGGGAGATGTGCGGTGAGCAGATATCCGAGTCGATGTCCGCAGTAATAGGCTGTGGGAAGCCTGCAAAGAAACAGGTCCGGGCCTGGCCTAAACGATATGCACGGGTGCTGCAGTGGCCGTGGATGCGGCTCAGCGGTCGGCAAGGCCAGTACGTGAAAGAGGAGTCGTCGTCGATGACGTTGCAGGCGAGGGGCTGCTGCTGCTGCTGCTGCTGCTGCTGCTGCTGCTGTAAGCCGAGATGGTTGCACCCATTGGACAAAGCTTGTGCATGGTGTGGCAGCGGGCGCCTATTTTCTTGTCTGGTGGCGAAACGGCAAGGCAGAGATTATGTTCAACTTGAGCAGTGGTTTGCTCGGTGCTTCCAAAGGTGGTAGGTGCTCCGTAGTGCTGCTGGCGGAGAAGCCCTTAAGCCGCGATGCCGAGGTTGGTTCGCGTCGTTGCGATAGCGGCGATTGGCTGAGGCTTACAATTAAAGCCCCAGGCCCGGGGAAGGGGTGAACATGGCTCATGGGCAGGTTGGGTGGGGAATAGAGCGGGGGAGGGCCCTATGACGATACTTGGATAGCACTGTCTCCGCACCCATTCTGCGCCAGGCCTCCGGTTGCGGATGATAAGAGCTGTGACGTATGAATGCGCGGGAAAACGGCCGGCAACTGCCTATTGGTCAACGGCCGGCAAGTAAACAAAAGTTGAAGGTCGAGCCAAGCCAAACGATGGGATGGGACACAGAAATGATGGAAGAGGAAATACAATGTCAAACAGTGGATACGTAAATAAAATGCAAAGTTTCCAAATCGTCGGCCAGACGGCATCTAAATTCATAAACGCCAAACCCCAATATCAAATATCATAAGCGCAGTCATACCCGAAACGAAGAGAGACGCAACAAATGCAATACAACAGAAAACAAAACACACAAAACACACTCCCCACTTTACCACTTCCTCTCCTTGCCGTGCTGGTTTTTTGCGCCAGATACAGCACACGCTCTTGGACTCGCACCACTTCTTGACCGTGGGCGGGTCGACGGCCGTGCCCGCATAGCCGGCGGCCTGCAGCGGCCCGCCGTTGAGCCACGCGGTAAAGGTCTCGAGAATGATCGTGTCGTACGGACCTCGTGCAACGCCCGCATCGTTTCGATGTGCGCGGCTGCTGGGTGACGGCGGTTAGAAAAGAAATGTACTGGAAGAGCGCCGACTCCTCATAGGTGAGCGGCGCATCGGCTACCAGGGACATGTTGTTGTCGTTTTCGCCGTCGTTGGCGCCGTCGGTATCATCCAAATCACTAGCGACAATGTCGTCGATGTCGAGAAAATCGCTGTCGTTCACGACGTCCTCCTCACCCTCGACAATGCCCCAGTGCGATGCGGTTGCTGCTGTGTTCGGCTCGGGCGACGAAAAGCGTCCGTCGGACTCTGAGTCGTCAATCTCATAGATAAGACGTTCTGGTTTTGAGGGATGCCGTTGTCTGGGCTGTTGTCCTTGCTGTTGTCCTTGCTGCTGCCTTGGCTGTGGTGTTGGATCGATGGCATTGGTCGCCGCCGAGACACCAGGCAACGGCTTTTGCGTTTGATATTGAGGATCGGGGCAGGGTGGTCGTGCCGCTGATTGTAGTTTGTGTGGCCTTTGTGGTGGGCGCTGCGTTTGCCGCCTTTAGTTTTGTGACGCGTGCTGTTTTTAGCTTGATCTGAGCCTGTGTTTGTGCCTTTACTGGCGAGCCACTGTCTTGCGGCGGCATTTGCAGTCTGGGCAGTTGCAGGCGCATGTGCAGGTGCAGGCACGGGTGCTGTTGCAGATGGCGGAGAGTCGGAAGGTGTCTGTTGGCCAGACGGCGGAGGATGCTGCGCGTCCCAGCACTGTTCAGCAGGGCAACCATGGCCGGCCGCGCCTTCATGGCCTTGTAGCCGTAGTCTGACACTTTCTTGGCAAGCTGGGCCGTCGAGAGGATGTCAAAGTTGGGCGAACAGCCTCCTTCTCCTTGACTGCTTTTCTGGACTTTGTGGCCTTGGCGGCCTTGGCTACTGCTACCAATTGTTGGAGCTGGGGTTGGGGCTGGTGCCGGCTGTGCTGTCTGTGCTGTCTGTGCTGGTGTAGGCAATATGGCGTTGTTAGCTTGTGCCGGACTTGCCCTGGTGGCTTGTTTGCCTTTGCCTCGGGTGGACTGCGTTGCTTTTGGCTTTCTGTGTCGGCTTTTGCGTAGATGCTGTAGCTGCTGCTGCCGCCGTCGACACAGGCGTCGCCTCTTGGGCATCTTTCTGGACAGCCTCTGCAGCCGCACGCTGGGCCATGGCAATGACCTGGTGCGGGTCTTCGGGAACTCAATGGCATCCTCGAGGTTCAATGACATTGTCAAATGACAAATGGCCGTCAGCGCCGCGTGCTGCTGCACCCCACAAGCCGCTTTCTCTCACCAGGCGCGGGAGTGCGCTGCCCCGTTAGATCCACAGTCGGAATATCCGGCTCGCTGCTCATATCGGCAAGAATGTCGAGCAGACGGTTTCCGTCCCGTGTTTCTGTCGTCGTCGCCCTCGCTCTCCTCGTTTTCGTTGCCACAGCGGGCCCCGTTCTGATTGGACTCTTGCATGGCCGTGTGGAGGTGCCGCAGAAAGGTGGGCGAGTGCTCGCTGGCCATTGGCTAGATGTGCCAAACAAAAAAGTCTTGCGCATTGGATGCTGTCCGTGCCGATGCGGGCGATAAGAGGACGGGCTTCCGTGGTGCAGGTGCCTTTTTGGCCCGTGGTTTGGCCTTTTTTCGTTTTCGCAGCCGCGGCAGCGCCAGTTTGTCGACTTGAGTTTGCGCAGTTTCGATGTGGGAAAAGCCCTGGCGCACTTCGACTTCGGCCAGCGGTACATACTCGTCGATGGCTTCGAGTTGCCGTTTTGTCGTCGTCGTCGTCATCATCGCCGTTGTTCGTCGTCGTCGTAGTATGTCGACGCATCGTCGTCTCCCGCAGGCGCGTTCCGCATAGGCAGCCACGGCCAGGCTCCCGTCAGCGTGCGGACCTTTTTCTTCGGAGCCTTGGTCTTAGTCGGCGAGGTCTTGCGCCCGGTGTCACCAGTGGAGATCGCCTCAATGGCCTTGCGCTTGGTGAAGGAAGAGTCCCGTGTCATTGCGGCGGCAGGAATCGTGGCAGTCGTGGAAGCCGGCGCGGCCGGCTCGTCGTTCTCCTTGCAGCCGTAGTTGGTCTGCAGGCTCTTGAAAACATTGCTTCGCCGGCTCAGGATGTCGCCTGGCGACGATGACCAGTCTTCTGCATGGAGTGGTGATCCTGCTGAGCCGGGCACAGCCGCCGTGTCGTTTTGCGAGGCGTCCAGTCGCGACGGCGCTGGATGGCCAACTCGAGGTCGCCGGTGACGTATGCTTCGGGCATGGGCCTGGCCTTGCGGTCTTTGCAGCTGGAGAGAGGGCGTATCGTCTGCGGGAGCAAGCATCCGCGTCGTCAAAGTACTTGGAGAATGTCTGGCTGGGCCGTGGCCCGTCGTCTGCTGCCGCATCGGAGGTCGACCCGAGCACGAATCAAGTCGCTGGCCTTGGCTGTGGGCACAGTGTCGCTTCCAAGGAGGTGCTTGTTGCCCCATGCCGGGTTGGGTATCGGGGCAATATACGCTTGAGGCTGCTCAGTGGCCGTTGTGGAGGCAAGACGGGCGACGAGGACAGCAGAATCACATCGCGCAGGTCCCGCGTGTCGCTACGAGCCATTGTCGCGCGTTGGTGCGTGCGCAGAGCGCATCCTAGTCGCAGTAGGCGAGACAGCGTTGCAGAAACGTGCGAGGCAACAAAGCGAGGCGTGCTTGGGTGTCAGGGTCTGTCGTTGGCACGCCAGAAAAAGGGATCACCAAAAGTTGGCTCGGCAGGCACGTCGTGTTGAGTGCTTCACCCCCTCCTGCTGCATTGAGAAAAGTGGAACCCAAAGTCGCGTTAGCGGCGCGCTGTCACATGCTGGATCAGATGACTATGCCAGCCCCCAAAGCGGGTCCTTCCCTCTTGCCCCATAAAAAAGTGTGAAAAAATGATTTTTGTGCGCGGCGACTCCCCTCTGAAAGCCCGGACCAAAAATATTCCTGCCCCCCTCCCTTCTGTTTTTCTGGTAGTGGCGGTGCTACAGTGGTCCTGCTGCAAAAGTGCAACAGCGTTGGTGCGCAAAAAAAGTGGCCCTAGCGAAAATTGCAGTCAGTCTCTTTTCCGGTTGGCCCTCGCTCGAACATTTTCACCATCATCACCACCTGCAATCCCATCCTCAACCACACTTACCGCCTCACCACCCACCACACCCTCACACCACCCCTCAGAATCAGCAAGCCATGGAGAACGAGAAGGCGAGATTGTCGACCTCTACGTCCCGCGCAAGTGCTCTGCCACTGGCCGCATCATCAAGGCCAAGGACCACAGCTCGGTGCAGATTTCGGTTGCCAAGGTACGACACCAACAAAGCGAGACGAGCAGACGAAGACGGGGCGAGGCGGCGTGGGAGAGTAGATTAAGAAAGAGGTGGAGAGCAGAGAAGAGGGAGAGGGGGAATGCTCGTTCAATGGATCAGCAGTGGAAGCGTCGAGTTCGGACGATGGAAAGTGACGAGAGGATGCAAACGGGAGGCAGATGGAGGACCACAGAATGCTGAACGAAATGCTGACCCTTTTCTTACAGGTTGACGAGAACGGCCCGCGCCATTGCCGGCGAGAACCAGGTCTACGCTCTGTGCGGCTTCGTCCCGCGCCCAGGGTGAGGCCGACGATGCCTTCAACCGCCTGGCCCAGCGCGACGGCTTCCTGAAGAATGTCTGGAACCCCATCCGGTAAAGGAGCTCCACGGGGTTTACAAAAAATAGAGACCAAGACGAAAAAGAACGACGGAGACGGGGCTTTAACAACGACGAGCCATGTCGACGATTTGACGAGCCGGGTTCTTTCCTTTATTTATCTCGCGGCGCCGGGACCGGGGAAAAACAGCGAGGCCTTTACTCTTCTCTCGACGACAACGACGACGGATACCTCCACTGCAACCTCGACAAAAATGAGGGCTGTTGGGACGTCGGCGCCGGAACGAAAAAAGAGGAGGGTCGTGTTCCAGGTTTTTGTTTTTGGTGCAAAATCTCACAAAAAAAAAACAAGAAAACTTTTTTTCATCTCTATTTTCTCCTTTCTCCTACGTGTGTTTTTGTGTTTTTGTATGTGTTTTTGTGTGTGTTCACTTTCAGACTCTCCCGGCCGGTCAATGGTTCTTGGATGCAGTGCTTTCTTTCTCCCGAGGGCACTCCGCTCATCATCCTCGTACCTTGAGACGACAGCGTTTTGACGCAACGTTTTTTAACGATGATCGTTTCCGGTTTGCCGCAGATTGAGGTGTGTTTTCGAAACACGCCTGGCCTTGAAAAAAGCCGTGGGTCACTTCTTGACAGCCCTTTGACCATGGTACAGATACGGGTCAGACATGCGATGTTGAAGATTTCGTCTTCTTGATTTCGTCCTCGATCGTCGATCATCGTAGCTATTTAAAACTTCCTATCCTCCCCTCTTTTCTCTCTCCTGTGCCTGCCTTTTTCTTTTTTCTTTTTCTTTTTCTTTTTCTTTTTCTTTTCTTCTTTTCTGTTTATTCCCTTTCAAATCATTCCCTTCCCCCACAGTCCGCCTATAGGAACCACCGGAAGTCCGGCGAGGAGGGGCCGTCGTACAGCTTCTCCGTCGGGATGTCCTTGGCCTTGACCACGACGCCCTGCCGCTTGTCGCGCCGCTTGTTGTCCACCATCATGTACGCGCCCAGGCACAGCGTCAGCACGAGGCCCGTGCCGCCAAAGGCGGCCGTGGTGGCCAGCGCCGGGATGTAGCGCGACGCGTCCTGGTTGCGGAAAATGTTGGAGCTCACGAGGCCCATGACGTTGGCCACGGGCACGGCAAAGCTGGTCAGCACGACACGACGGCCTCGTTGGCAATGTTGTTGTTGTAGAGCACGTCCAGTAGGACACTGGGCGCGCTCGTGCCCCAGGTCATCATGAACGCGGCAAAGTAGGGCCACGTGCAGGTCGTGCTGCACGTCAATGGCGGCGTAGATGACAAAGCCCACAAACGTAAACAGGAACCCGGCCGCGACAAAGGGGAACCGCAGGCGCGTGTAGTCGCTGGCAAAGGCGAGAACGAGCAGCATGACGGCGCCGGACACGTTGGGGGCGACCGTGTACAGGTTGGTCTTGACGGTGCTGTAGCCGAGGCGGGCAATGATCTGGGGCAGAAATAGCGAGACGCTCTGCAGGGCACGCCGAGACAGACCTGGATGGCGAGAATGGCCCAGCTGGTGGGCTGCTGGAAGATGCGCAGGGCGCTGCGGAGGTTGAACTCCTCTTCGACGACGGCCGAACGAGTCGACGGCAATGCGGTGGTAGGCCAGCGCCTTTTGCTCGGGCGAGAGGAAGCGCGCCTCGGCGGCGGTGCGCGGGAGGGTACCAGAACGAAAACAGCGAGAAGAGCACGGTGCAGGAGCCCTCAATCAGAAACAGGTACCGCCAGCGGTCCTCGGCGCCAAAGACACCGCCGTCGATGCGGACGCCAAAGGCCAGCAGGCCGCCAAAGGCACCGGCAATGTTGGAGGCGGCGTAGAAGATGGCCAGACGGCGGGCCAGCTTCGCCGCGGCGGTAGAACATGGTCTGGTAGTAGATGACGAGCGGGAAAAAGGCCGACTCGGCCATGCCCAGGAACAGCGGACAGCCATAATGCCGCCAAAGTGTGGACCGTGGCCGCCAGCAGCGTGCAGCTGCCCAAACGAGAACATCATGAGCGGGAGCACCGCGGCTGGGGCGAACTTCTTGCCTAGGATGCCGAGCACGTAGGGCACGAAGAAGACGCTTGAAGGATAATGGTTGTACTGATTTTGGTTGGCGCCGAGGCCGAGCGACGCTTCCAGGCCGGCCGTCTTGGCGTTGCCGAGTTCGCCTTGTCGAGCGAGTTGAAGAGGTACATGATGCCAGGACGGGCAGGATGCGGTGTCAAACTTCCAGACGAGCGCGCGCTCGCCTTGTGGTCGAGATGGCCGTTGGTGACCTCGGCGGTGCCCTTGGGGTCCTCGGGGTGTTGTCGTCGGCCATGATGTTGAGCTGGACGGCCTTGTCCTCGGAAGGACCATATTTGCGTCCTTTGATGTGGTGGATGTGGGAGGGGAAGACGCCACGATGTTGTCGTGAACGGGCTTGGATAAGAGAGGATAAGAGAGAAAGAGAAAAAGAGAGGAAAGAGACGGAAAATAGTAGATATGGCAGACAAAATTTTGTGCCTCATGGTTTTTGTTGTCTGGAGGGTGGACACAGAGTCTGCCTCTGGCTAAAGACACGGTTCGAGTGAGGTCAAAGTGACGCAAGCTGAGACAGAGTGAAAAAAAGGGACAAAGACAACGGGAGAATAGCACGCAATGCATTATAGAGATAGACAACTTGAGCAAATACCGAATAAGGCAGCCTTTATTTATATTATCCACGTCCCTGTCTCTTATAAGATCATGGCCAACGTCAACTGCGTCGTCCTATAGCAATTTACGGTCTTGATTGTTCTATCGTGTGAACCTGCCTTGCAATTGGATAAAAGAGAATGAGAAAGCCAAGAGAAACCAAGTGGTGCCGAGGGCTTTAGGGCAGGGATCTAGCAGTGGAACGGTGGGAGGGCTTGAGATATAAAAGGCACGGAGAATTGAGTACTCAGCACAGCAGAAGTGACAAGAGCAGTGACAGCATCGGACAGACACGCGAGCATTGAGAGGTCGAGACGATACTCGTCTGCTATTCGGCTGCTATTGGTCGAGCAAGTGGTTTACAAGGCTGCCCCGATCTGGCGTACGATAATAGATTGGAAAATGCAAAAGGACCGAGATAAACATCTTGGCGAGACTGGTCTCTTCTCTTTCTTTTTTTTTCTATTTCGTGGTGCGTAATTACTTTACACGGCAGTCCTACACAAGAAAAGTGTCGTTCTTGGCCGTTCTTGGACCCTTGTCCGTTGCCAACTCTTGGCCCTTGCGCGATAAGATGTACAGATCGATTCGATGATACTAGGAGGTTACTTTTTGCTTTTTTACTCGCTTTATCGGGGGACGGCAGTTGACAAGGCCAGGGCTAGGCAAGCACTTATCTTCTGGTTGCCGATCCTTTGCGCTCTTTATGTCTTTCTGACTTTTGCGCGTACTGCTAAGACAGTAGTATCGACGGCTGGTATTACAACGTTGGACAAGGTACAAAGTATGGAGTACGAGCACGAGGGAATCCTTCTGCGACCTTTCTATTTCTCTTGGCTTCCTTTGTTTGATTCCTTTCCTAAAACGTTTTGTTGTGTAGAAGACGAGGAAGGCGGAGAAAGAGGCGCAAAAGAGAAAAAATAGCTCAACATAAAAGAGATCAGACGACACAAAGACACCGCGTTCATTTTTCATCCACACGCCTCGTCCGAGAGACTTTGTCCGAGGAATCTGAGCCGAGGACAGCTGACGTGGCCTCACTCTATCATGCGCTGCACCGTTCACGATGTTGTTCCCGTTGGATGTCCTCGTGGATGGCAGTGTCTGTTTATCCATAGCAATCGTAGCTTATAAAAAATCACCAGCCTCGTTGTCTGCTGCGTCTGCTTTCACCCCCCTACTCCTTTCTTTACGCGGTGAAAGGTCGTCAACAATGGTCCCGTCGGCCAGCTCGACCTTGTGCTGGTCCAGCTCGTTAGTGCCCCAGCCACGGCAGCAGCTTGCGCCACACGGCCCAGTACACCACGCCGCCGGCCAGCACCACGATGCCCACAATCGGGTACAGCCAGTAGGCAGGCTTGGTGTCGCCTTTGCCGCCGGGCGGGCGCAGGAACGGAGCCACCAGCAGGAAGCACTGGCCCACCAGGAAGAAAAAGGCCACGGGCAGCCAGACGCGGAACGGCCGCGGCAGCTGGGGCGCGCGCCACCGCAGCAGGAAGAGGCCGAACAACGACAAAGGCGTTGATCACCGAGCTGGGGTAGCCCTCTCACGTCGACAATGAAATTAAACGCGTCGCCAAAGGGGATGGCCACAATGACAATGAAGCTGGGGATAAAGTGCAAGCAGCAGGCCCGCCGAGGGCGCCCCGGCCGGCCACGTGCCGGCCCAGAAGCGCTGAAAGGGGATGACGCCCTCCTTGGCGAGCTCCTGCGTTGACGCGGGCCTGCGCGAACGTGATGCTGAGCACATTGCCCAGGGCGGACAGGCGCGACGAACACGCTAAGCACGCGGCTGGCCGTGGGTGCCAAAACAACCTGCGCTCATAAGAACGACGCCACGGTGACACCACTGGCGGCGATCTGCTTGGGCGTGGCCGCCGAAAAGTAGGCCACGTTGGCCAGCAGATACAGTACGCCGCAGATGCCCAGGCCCAGCGGGCCGGCAATCTTGAGCGTGTGCACGGGGCGCTTGACCTCGTTGAGCACGTAGGCGGCGTTGGACCAGCCGGCGTACGAGTGAGCACCTTGAAGAGGGCCGTGGCGTACAGGTTGCTCGACGTGGACGAGTTTGCAAAGGCGTCGCTGAAGCTCGCGTGCGGGTCCGCGATGCGGCTCTTGACGGCGCCGCCCAGCACCGCCCAGCCGGTGACGATGATGAAACAGCAGGATGACGACCTTGATGGAGCCGATGACGTTCATGAGGACCACGCCGGCCTTGGGCACGAGCGTGTGTGCACGAGGCGTCACAAACACCAATCACGCCAATGGCAATGGCCCGCTCCTCCCACTCGCCCGGGTTGCGGCCGGCGGCGACGACCATGTTGGAGGCAAAGACGATGCAGCCCGACGCCGTGAAGCCCAGCGCAATGGCCTGCACGGCAAAGACGACCGTGGCCAGGAACCGCGGGCGCCGGTACACGGCCTCCAGGTACACCTTTTCGCCGCCGCTGCGCGGAACATTGCAGCCAAACTCGAGCCACACGCACAGCCCGCAGAATGAGAGCACAAGACCCAGCACCCACAGCATGAGCGCGGCGCCGACGCTTGCCCACGCCCCGTGATCGAGGAGGGTGTCGAGAAGATGCCCGTGCCGATGATGCGCCCGACGCTTTTACTGTCAGCCACGTGGTAGGAGGAGAGGGAGTACAGTTGGGAGGCTTACATCAAAAAGGTGGTTGAGAAAAGACCGAGATGGCGGCCCAGGCCTCCGTGGGCAGACTCGTCGAGGGTCAGCTCACCCGCCTCGGCAGACTGCAGAATGGGCTCTGGTCGTTGATGTCGATCACCTCGCCCGACACGACCGCCGTTGCTTCCGCCTAGGTTCGTTGATAGTTTGCTGACGTTGTTGATATCGACAGCACCGCCGTCCTTGCTGTCTCGTCCTGGGGACTGTCGGGGACGCTGCCTATTTCTGGGGACGCCGAATCGCGATGCTGGTGCGCGAAAACGGCGCGGTAAAGATTGACCAGGCCATGGCAAGAGTGAGGACGAGAACGAGGGAGAGGAAACGGATGCTCGAGAGATGAAGAGAACCAAAAAAAGAGGAGAGGCCGTTCACATGCGTGCCGGAAGATGGACAGGAAATAGTAGTCGAGAATGGATGAGGTTTAAAAAGGAATGCAAAGGCCAAAAATAGCAGAGTGACGCAAAGGAGAAGTAGAGTAGGAGAGAGGCACACGAAAAACAGGCACAGCGCGGCAGTGCCGTGCACTTGGAAGATTGTGCGGATGTGATGGCAGACGTTAAGGCGAGTGGTGGGTAGAACGCACAAAGACGGAGACGACGATCTCATGCGACACGTTGGATGTGCAACGACGAACACATGTACGCAATGGGAGGGGTCGAGATAAGGATATATAAGAAAGAGGGCGGAGAGATGGCAGACAAGCAGGCAAGAAAGGGAGAGACTGCCCGAAGGACAGTCTGCAGATATCTGTTTCACCGCATGGATGTCCCGCAAGAGGCTGCATCGGCGATCATGGAAAAAGAGGGCGATAACGAGCTGGGGGCTGGCTGGGCGAAACGAGAAAAAGACAGACATGCATCAAAACTGCCTCGCCAATAACGACATTGCTCCTGCAAAAGAGCAAACCACGACGGTGGAAACCTGCGCACCTGTGTCGTCTCTCTCTTTTTTATCTCATGGCATTTACTATTTTCCGTTTTTGATATTCTTCCCACCACGGCAGCTCCCTTGAGACGAAACAGTCACATCAGCCATGGACGATCGCACAAGACGCCATCGCACCCTAAACGGCACAACGCGAGATGAAGGGGAATTTGGAAACAAGCCACGTAAAAGAAACAGGCTTTCTGTGGCCGAACCATGGATTCGAGTCTGAGACCGGTGCAAACGCCATCGATCAGCCTTGCCTTGCAAAGCCAGCGAGGCCAGATCAGGAAGCTGGTCGTGAGCGGGGATGAGACAGAGACAAAGACGTGGAGGCTGAAAAGACACCGACACGGTTAAAACTCCATCATCGGCCGGAGCTGAATTTCTTTCGTGGCCATTGCAAAATCCCAGGCGATAGCACAATCGTAGGCCTACATCGGCGTCGCCGGCGCCCCTTGGCTGACAGGAAGGGACACCGAGAGAGAAAGAAGAAGCTTAAAGCATATTAATTCCTTTCCCATCAAAGGATAGAACAGAGTTTGTCCCTCTGCAACTACACTTCTTTGTTATAAATAAGCTTTGATGCAGTGTAATTTTGTGTAAGTCGTGACTGCCTAATTCGGCCTGGGGCCAAGCCCCCGACGCGCTGCAATGGCTTGGGCCTGGCCGGGCGGCTACGCCCGCTAAGCTTAATGCGACGATACCTGAAAAGAATAAGCATTGGCCAAGGCCCGCCAGATCTTGTCGAGCGTATCGGATATATTGCTACCTTTTTTTTTTTAAAAAAGGTATATACATATAACAATGAAACAACCACCGCAAGGTGTATAAAATTATATTCACACTGAACTCCCGAATAAAAAATAAAGAAAAATATGGGTCTAAAATTAAAAAACAAATATCACACAGAATTACAATATCAAATAGCCCAAAGACTGTGTTTGGAATACCGCATTCATGTGGCGCCACCTTGACTTCTCTCCTCTTCCTACCCCTGCAGCTCGTACTGCGGAGTTTGCCTTCTCATGCCGTCGCTGCGCGGTGCATACCGCGGTGCCACATCTTGCCAGTCCCTTAGTTCGATGCGTGAAGAGTCTTCCATTTCTATTACGGGCTGGGGCAGCGGCGGCGGCGGCGGCGGCGTTGTCGAGTGAAAGTCGCTCTTGTATTTTATGTCACGGGCGTCTAGCTGATAATATACTTGTTGTGGTTGGGCAAGAGGTACGTCTGCCGGTGCCTCGGCGCGGTGAGTGCCATTGTCGACTCTGACCCCGGAAGAGAGCCGCCGTGTCCTCCACGCGGCCGGGGTCGAACTTGTGCCGAGCAGCCTCGACAGCAGCTTCGACTGCCTGCGCCACCTTCTGCTGCCAGCGACGCCGCAGACGGTAAAAGACGACGAGGCCGGTAGCGGCAGCAACCGCAAACGACACCACCGGCGGCGGCCCCGACAATGACGCCCGTCGAGGTTTTCTTCCTAGGCGTGGACGTGGATGCTGTAGAGGATGACGTGGAAGAGGCCGACGATGACGTCTCGTTGGCACTTGTGGTACATGCCGTGACTTCGGTATTAGACTCGTCCACGGCACCAGCTGTCGCGCGGTTGTGGGGTTCGCCTGCCAGACGCTAAACGAGTTGGCGTCCTGGTTGAGCATCACGTAGGCGGCCGACAAGAACTGGCGGCCCAGCTGCGTCATGTCGCCGGCGTTGACGTTTTGGATGGCTAGGATGATCGTGTCGAGGCCGCTGCTGTTGGCTACAATGGCGCCCGTCGACGCGTCAATGGTGCGGTCCGGCACAATGAGCTGGTCGTTGGGGATGCGGATGGCGAGGCCTGACTGCAGCGTGATGGTGAGGTCGCCCGTGTAGACTGGGCAGCGGGGCCCGGGAGGTAGCGGTTGGCGAAAATACGAGGCCCGTCGAGCGCTGCTCAATGGTGGCGTTGGTGAGCGTCTCCATGGCCTTGAAATAGGGTTCGTCGGGCAGCGTCATAAGCACCGGGTAGTCAGGCGTGATGCACGCCTGCAGCGCCGTCGAGGCCGTGCCGGGAAACAGGCTGGCGTCGGTGCCGTTGGAAAAGTTGAGCACGAGGTCGGTAATGGACAGCACCATGCGCGATGGGCAGACGGAGCCGGCGTCGGCCAGCGTCGTTGTCTGACCCGCCACAACCTTGGCCTTGTCGTAGCCGCGAGCACAAAGATGCCCCTCCATCTGGGACGTCGCGTCCGCCCCGTTGAGGCCCCAGAACATGCTCCATGTGCGGCTGGCGATGCGGCCCGATGCCTTGAGCGCTTGGAGGACCGTTGAGTTGAAGCCCAGGCCCAGTGCGTTCATGGGGTGGTAGCCCTGCTGGCCAAGGTCGTTGAGCGGCACACCAAAGGGAAACTGGGCGAGGGTGGTCGTCGTGGTGTTGCTGGACGTGCCGACGTGCTGTTGAGGACCAACGTGTCCGCGGCGTGCGAGACGGATGCATATGGCGCCGCGTCCACGGGATATGCGCTGGATCTGGCACGGTGCGCGATGTCGAGGCGATACCGTTGTACGCCCCGCCGCGGAACGTTGTGCACGCCGCCGTGGACAGGTCTGGCGTGCAGTGGCCATCGGTACCGTACACAAGCTGTTGTTCATGGGCCACTGTGGCATGAACACAAAGGGCTGCACCGGGCTGCCGATGCTGATCTCGAGCCCGCGGGCCACGTGGTTGTTGGAGAGCGTGACGTTGCCAATGGTAATAGCTACCAGTGGCGGAGCACAGGTTGCGTTGTCGGCGAGGACGGTCACCATCCAGAGAGCGACGGCAGCCGTCACAAAAACTGCTGTGCATAGCCATCGTAGCGAGACCCTGCGGCGCGACAGGACGGCGAGATGCTCTTGGACGTGTCACCTTGATGCAGTGCTTCCATCCGTCTCTGGTGAGATGTTGGCGAGTGATGGACAGAAACGAGGGATGTGGTACACAGTCGGCCAAAGGAGAACAAAAACAAACAAAGAGCAGAAAGCAATAGACAGAGACAGGAGAGAACGCCAGCGTCCATGATCCAGGCTCCCGGTCCAAGAAACGCCCGTCGCTCTCCATTAAAACACTGCTAATCCCCCCCCCCCCCCCAACTTTTAGACGCTCTCCTCTTTGTTTTCCTTTCTGACTGTCTCCGTTCACATGTGCCTAGTCTGTCTCATCGACGACTGCCACGTCCTTTTGAAACTGGTCCTTCTGCAGGTCCAGATGGCGAGGAGCAGTGCCAATGGGGCAGACACTCTGCGGGCGTTAAAACTACGGTGACTGAGCACGGTGTGTTTGTGGCCTCGCTAAAGAGACATCAGGACTGCGCGGCTAAAACTGCGTCTCTCCGGGAAGGTCTGTGGTCTGTCTGTCTGTTTCCTGCCAAATCCGAATTCCGTGCGACATGGCCCTTACCACCAAATGCGGTTTAGCGTCTAGATTTTCTTCTACTATAATAGGGAACGCCCGCCGCAGTTAGTTAGCACAAAAACCGTTACCGCCAGGGTCTAATCTTAGCAGCGTTTCGAGACAGGGTTGGGCGCTCCAATGCCGCTCTGATTGGCCCTGGTCCAAGGGGGCTCGCAAGGATGCTGAGCCAAAATACGAAGCAAAAGATTAAAAGAGCTAAAGAAAAAGAAACAGTGCAAAGGCTGGAAGAAGAAGGGAGAGACTGGAGGAGAGATGAGAGGCGAACGGAGAATGAAGGCTGGACAGAGATGGGAAGATGGCCCAGACGAAAGACAAAAGCAAATACGAAGCAGAAATACAAGTAAGATAATACGATCCTGGCTCGCCGGTTTAGTCGCCGTAAGCAGGATCGAGGGGCAGTGAGATTCATTTCTTTGGTTCAGAGGGCAAGAATCCTGTCGCCTCTTCCTGTTGGATTGCCCGGACATGCCGAATCTTTCGACTTGTCTTTGTCTTTGTCTTCTTTGCCAAGCTCCCTCTCCCTGATTCTTTTTGCTGCATCTCTTCGTCGTTCTCATTCTTCCTCAGCGTCGTCTTGTACGCCGATGTCAACTCGGCCGAGCTTCAACCCCTGGGATTTAGAGCTTGTGAACAGCACCGCAGGCCCTAAACCTTAACTCGACCACGCGCTCCCCTCCCCTACAGACATCCTACGATACTATCCCCCGACCATGACCGTAGCTGCACGAATCTCCTAGGACCTCTTCTTCTTCCTCTCCACATTTGCCCGCCGACAGCCATGCTGCTGTCGCCCAGCTTCAAGGTCCGGCGCATCCTGCCCACGGCCGTCTTTGGCGCATCGCTCGTCCTGTGCCTGGGCTACCTCTACCTCACGCCGCACGAGTTTGCCCAGCACGGCCTGCCGTGGCCGTCTTCCTCCTACAATGCATATTCTCTTCTGTCGCCGCCCTCGCCACTTCCCCTCCCCGACGACTACTCTGTCGACACACCCGCCTCTTCCTTTTGCGAAGAGCGCTTCAACAGCAAGTACCTGATCGACCTGCGCAGCACATCGTTCCAGTACTGCAACGCCTCGTCGTACTCGAGCCTCACGTGCTTCCACAGCCACACGTCAAGCGACGACAAGCGGGACTCGCTGTGTCTGG
This sequence comes from Sporothrix curviconia, assembly GCA_016097085.2. Lineage (NCBI taxonomy): Eukaryota > Fungi > Ascomycota > Sordariomycetes > Ophiostomatales > Ophiostomataceae > Sporothrix > Sporothrix curviconia. The sequence continues at coordinate 7,602 of JADMNF010000192.1, read as the reverse complement.
CGCAGGGCGCCGCCTATGACCGTCGTCGCGCAAGTTTGTGCTGCAGTGTGACATTGCCGCGCCCGACGCGAACGCGACTGCGCGCGGCGTCATTCCCTTTGCGGCGGTGCGGCAGTACTGGTACGCCACGGGCCCAAGGTACATCTTTGACAACCACGTGTCGTTTGTGCCGGGAGATGGCGTGGTGGGTGCAGCAGCCGCCGCCGCAGCAGCCGCAGCGAGCAGCCCCAAGGAGACCCGCTTCACGCTCCTCATCAAACGAGAGGGCGAGATGAACCCGTGGCATTGTCTGCTGGAGATCTGGTCCATGGCCATGACCATGGACGTGCTGCAAATGTCGCGCGATCCAGCGACGGGGCGTGCTTTTTGGCGGAGCGCAGACGACAAGCAGAATATGCAGGTGGTCATTCTGGACGACCGCCTCGACGGACCCTACTTTGACCTGTGGACACTGTTCTCGGGTCGCCCGCCGCTGCGGATCAAGCAGCTCGCCACAGACCCGGGAGCAGCTTCCTTCTATGGCCTCGACGGCAGCGACAGCAGCCATAGCAGCGACAGCAGCGACACATCAGACGCCGCTCTGTCGAGCACCGCCTGATTGTCCCCTTGCCGGCGCCAGCAACCCGATCTGGCAAAACACTGGACAGCCCGCGACTGCACACGTCCGAAACCCTGCGCGCATTTGTCGGCCGTGTCCTGCGCCACTATGGCGTGGTGGACAAAGCCGCGGGCAGAGAGAAGCCCGCAGCAGACAACAGCAACAGCAACGACGATGACAAAAAGATCCGGGTCACGTTTGTCGACCGCAAAGACGTCAACACGCGCCGGCTGGCGGACCAGGACCGGCTGCTGGACGCGCTGCGAGCCGCCTATGGTGGTGCCAACGGCACCGTCCGCGTGGACGCCGTCGACTTTGGCACGCTGCCGTTTGCCGAGCAGCTGCGGGTGGCACGCGCGACCGACGTGCTCGTGGGCGTGCACGGCGCAGGGCTGACGCACACCATGTTTCTGCGAGAGCAAACGTCGGCCGTGGTGGAGATCCAGCCATCGGACATGGCGGCGACGTTTATGGGGTTCCGGAACCTGGCCAACATGCGGGGAGTGGCATATTTCCGGACGCATGCCTCACCGATCAACGAGGCAGAGGCCGCACAGGTGGCGGACTCGGCGGAGGCAAAAACGGAGACCGAGACAGAGACGGAGCCAGCCTCGGTCAAGAAACGCTTGCGCCCCGTCCGCCGCGCATCCTGGCACACAGAAAAACTTTGCCATTGACACCGACGTGTTTGTGCGGGCCGTGGGCGCAGCCATTGAGGCCGTGGCCAACAAGGGCGTGCACAAGAAGGAGGTTTCATAGACCATGGGGGACTGTATATCAGCAAGGATATGGATTTTTTGTTAGCATTGCTTGGCGTTTTTAGGAAGGACATTCGGGCTTGCTTTTTTCTTTGTCATAACCAGTAAATGGCCGGTATATTGGTATTGTATCCAAAAGAGAGATTCTGCTGAGGATAACAGCAAATCATGCATGTGTGACCATGGGCAATGCTCCTAGAATGCGCGAGTATTCAAAACAAAGGTATTTCCAACACCATAAACCGCTCCAGACAAGATGGCCCGACCCCGTGAGAAACCCCAGAACGATGCAACGCTTCTACCCAAAAATGCAGTATCCAAAATGCGAGTACAAAAAAGGAAACAAAGACAAATAAAAGATAGCGTGCTGCCCGTAGATGGACGACGGCACCTTTGGCGCCTTGTTGTGAATGGCGCCTTGTTTCAGCGCAGCCCGTCTTGCGCTCCCTTTTCAATTATAAACATGACCGGCTTGCGCGCCCGCCGCCGCTGCCCGCGCATAAGGGGTGCTGGGCCGGGAGCGGCTGGCGGACACGTCGGGTCCAGTCCCAGCGACTGCCGGTTCGCGGCCTTCCAGCTGCTCTGGCCCAGCCCCAGCAGGCGTTCCCGTTCCTTGTGGCCGTGCTTGTCAGTGATGGCAGCGCTGCCAGCGCCGCAGCACCACCAACGCCGCCGCGGCGCTCGTCGTAGCCCCAGCGGGCGATGCCGCCGGCGGCAACCCACGCCGCGAGGTTCTTGCACTGGCTCGCGTCCAGCCACGCCAGGCGGCTGCAGCCGTCGAGCACGTGGTCGACGCCGACGCCGGTGACGCGGACACAGCCGCGGACGGAGAGGCCGCGCAGGTCGTTGAGGTGGAGGGCGATGCAGCGCAGGGAGGCGTCGCTGACGGCGGAGCCGCAAAAGGCGAGGCGCAGCTCTTGCAGCAGGGGCAGGCCGAGGGCGACGACTTCGGTGGCGGTGTCCGACAGGGCGCAGCAAAAGGAGAGGTCGAGGTGCGTGAGGTGTTTTGCGGCATTGACGAGCGAGACAATGGCGCTGTCGGACAGATAGGTGCAGTCAGCCAGGCACAAGTGGGTGAGGGCCGTGAAGCGGTAGGGCGCCCAGGCCTGGAAGCCGGCGTCGGTGACCGAGGTGCAGCGGGTGAGCGAGAGGGAGCGCAGGCGGTTGGCGGCGTGGGCGGCCAGATGGACCATGGAGCGGTCGGTAATGTGTTTGCAGTAGGAGACGTCGAGGATCTGGAGCTGGGGACAGCCGATGACGGTTCCGGGCGCCGGGCCCTTTTGTTGCCGCCGTTGCTGTTGCTGCTGTTGCTGCTGCTGCTGCTTGCTGCTGCTGCTGCTGCTTCAGGGCACCCTTGGCATCCTTGGCCGCCTGCTCTTTCTGGGCTTGCTTTCCTTTGGTCGACGAGATGGCCACAATCTTGGTGGACAGCGCCGTCGACGACGGCACGGGCGACGGCGGGTGCGGCACCACCCACCCGACGACACGCGCCAGCAGGTTGTCGCCGACCTTGCGGCAGTTGCTCCAGTCAATCTCTCGAGCCCGCTGGCGTTCTCGCTCATGTCCAGGATCTGGTTCGCCGACACGTCCCACACGGACTTCATGCGCCACGCCTTGATGTTCTTGCCGCAGCGCTGCCACAGCGCCTGGAAGCCTCGTCGGTCATGTGGAAGCAGTTGCTAATGTCCATCTCGACGGCGCGCGGGCCGATGAACGGGGCCACGATCTGCGACAGCGAATAGTCGTTGATGCGCCCGCTGTACGGCGAGAGGTCGACGTGGGTGCACAGCTGCGGCGCCGTGGTCAGGATGCGGCGCCAGTGGCGGCAGACGCCGGCCGTGCGGATCTGCTGGAGAAGTCGAGGCGCTGGAAGACGAGCACGAGGGCCGTTTCGGACAAGCGCGAGAAGAAGAAGAAGACGAAGAGGAGGAGGAGGAGGAGGGAGGCGACAAGGACGAGGACAGAGGACGGGTCCGTGCCTTTTTGAAGCCGCGCGGCGGCGAGTCCTGCTCCTGCACCTTGATGCCGTTGAACCCGTCAATGATGCCGGCTGTGCCTTTCTCTGACTCGTCCAACTTCTCCGGCGTGTCGGGTGGTGGTGCTTGTGGCGGGAACGTAAACAGCTTGAGGGGGCTGCTGTTGCTGCTGGTCGAGTCGGTCTGGAGGGAAGGGTGTGCTTGGAGGGCGGACGTGGTGTTGGAGACGGACGGCGTGGAGGAGGAGGACGACGAGGACTCGCTGGACGGTACAGGCGGTGCCAGCGAGTTTCGCCGCCGGTTGCGCATGTTCTCCATGTCGACGCTGAGGAACGGGTCCGGGTCGCTGGGCTGCCGCGTGGTCTCGGCCGATTCGTCCTTGGTAGCCTTTGTTGGCGACGATGGCTTGGAGGGGCGGTGAAGATGACGTTGGGACGGAGTGGCGGCGGATGGCCGAGGAAAAGGGCGACGTGGTGGAGATGGGCGAGGGCGGCGCGGTTGGAAGGCCGCCATGGAATCGCGAAATGCGTCGAACGGGCTGCCGAGCTGGTTGAGCCGTGGAGGTCGCTCGCGTCCTTCATCTCGACGTCGTTGGCGGCTGCCGTCTGCTCGTCCCCCTTTGCTTGCTCTGTTTCTGCCTCTGCTGCCTGCGAGTACCGTGCCCGAGCGCCGTCTCCTCGACCTGGTGCTTCAGCCCCGCGGACACCGTCGCCACAGCTCGTCCAGCGCCTCGCCGCTGATCATCAGGCACTCGACGCTCGTGATGGACCGCACCTGGCTGTGCGCCCGCGCGACAGCCCCAGGCTGGCCACCTCGCCAAAGTATTGGCCGGCCGTCAGGCGCGGCCGCAAAAACGTGGACTCGGATGTAGCGTCGTCCCGTCGTCCCCGTCTTCCCGTCGCCCGGCGTCTTGTTCGTGGACGACTTCGGCCTCGCCCCGTACAATAAAGTAAATGTCGTTGCCGGACTGCCCTGCCGGATGATGTCGGTAAACGGGCACGTTAGCTCTTTGCTGCGCGCTGAGGCCGAGAAAGTGCAGAATGTCGGGCGGCAGCGTCGCCAAACAGCGGCAGCTCCTTGAGCGTCTTGCGCACATGACGTAGCCACTCCCGAGCGCGCTGCCGCCGAGCGGCCGGGTCTCGATAATGCCCGGGCTGGGCGACTTGCGCTTCTTGGCGTTGTTGTCTGCTGTGCTGCCACTGACGTGTCTCATTGTCGTCTTGTCGTCGTTGTCGTCGTCGCTGTCGTCTCGCATCAGTCCGTGCTGCCCCCATGCCACGTCTCCCGAGGAGCTGGCGGCGCGTCGGCACGCCGCGCGAGCACCCCGTTCCTTGCTGCTTCTTTTCAGAATGTCAGCCGCTCTTCGGCCTCCTGCCGGATCGCCTTTCCATTCCGGAATAACCGCGGCAGCTCCGTCTGCAGTCTTCCCTTGGTGAGGACCACCAGCAGACACTTGCTGCGCGCCACAATCGTCGCCGTCCGCGGCACGTCCATGAGCACGCCAATCTCGCCAAAGAACGCGCCCGGCGTCAGCTCCGCGTACACGGCCTCGCCGTCGCGCGACGTGACCGCGACGACGCCGCGACACGAGCCAGTACATGGCCCTTGGCATCGTCGCCCTCGGTGAGGATCAGGTCGTGGGCGGCGTGGATCTTGCGGGCGCAGGTGCTTGCCAATGGCGGCCAGGAAGTGCGTCGGCGCCGAGTTGAAGAGCGGGAACGAGCGGATGCGGTCGACGAGGTCGAGGGGCATATCGGGGAAGGTCGAGGCGGTCGCGGCTGGGGCGCATGGGCCGCGTGGGGTTGGTCTCGACATTGAAGGAGCGCAGGAGGAGAGGCGCCGGCCGAGCCATTGCGGCCCCGTTGCTGTGGGCGGCCTGGTGGTGGGCCAAGGCCCGGAAGTGCGACGACGGCGACGGGCCGCGTGCCCGTCGCATTGTGGGATTGTGGGAGAGGTGGAGAGGGGGGAGAGGAGGGGGCGAAGAGGAGGAGGGGAGGGGGAGGAAAAGATGTCGAGGCCTGGTCTGGGCGGTTGTGTAGCTGGGCGCGCCGGTGTGTTGTCAATGCGCTATCTCACGAGCATGTCGTGATGCAACGAGCCATGAATGGTCGGGAGGATGTCGGGAGTGTCGGATGTAGACGATGGAGGCTGATGACGTGGTGGTGCTGGCTTATGCCGGCGATTGCGCGGGAGGTGTCGCGGCCGTCGATGGAGGATCGGCTGGAGAATGCAATGGCTGTCTGCTGGACTGGAGGGCAATGTCAGCAACGGAGAACAGGGAAAGCAAGCAAAGCAAGCAAGCCAAGCAAGCCAAGCAAGCCAACGGCACCGGGGCAGCTCGAGCGAGATGGCTGTTGGCGCAGGGGGCATTGGCGGTCAATGCCGGTGCAAGGGACCGCGGGCGCAACGTACCTGTAGATCCACGCGACGCGTGGTGGACGACAGACGAGGGAACAGAGAGGGCGATGCGGCGGCAAAAAGACGAAGCGATCGCGGGAGGCTGGTGTTCGAGACGTCGTGTGCTTGTCCCTGAGGTTGAAGGGGAGAGCAGTGATGCTTGTTTGTAAGGCAAGGTACTTTATGGTGTGGGTGAGTGTTGGCCTGCCTTAGCTCGTAACTGCTTTGTTTGCGGGCAAAGACAGGCGCCAAACACAGCCTTGGTGGGGCCTGCCGGTGGTTTACCGTGGTATATCTGTTATGGGGACTGAGTTAGGAGTAAAAACCAGGATGCGCTTGGTGGCTGGCAAGCAACGGAAGACCCAGCGACCAGACGGCAAACGGGCAGCCAAACCGGGGAGGCGAAAAGACAGCCAAGGACGTTTGCACGATGCGGCCGGCCGAGATTGTGTGGGTATGAAGAGGAGGGGGGTTGGGCTTTCTGTCGCGTTTGGGCGTTTGGTTTCGGGTCGGTCAAGCGGCCGACGATGCCTGCAGCAGTGGAGGACAGGGGGAGATGACGAAAAGTTAGTGAGTGGACGACCTCTTTTAATCCGTGCCCGTTTGGCGCGGAGGGCCTGTGGAGAACACAAAACACCCGCCCCACACCAATGACGTTTAGTCTGGGTTTGGTGGTCGGTAGCGTAGCCGAGCCCTGAAAGTGAAGACCAGAGGGCAGCAGCACTAAAGCCCAGCTATGTTTGGTCTGCTTGCTAAACAGTGCTCGTAGACACAGCTGGTTTTTGTGTATCTTTTGAGTGCCGTCTTGGACGTCGTCTACGTGGGAAGTGTTTTTTGAGAGGACGACACGGCGTCATTTCCAGGAATTGGGGGCGTCATGCCAATGGTATCAATTTTCTTTTGGCCGGTATTTGTGCGTGTTCTGAAGAGACAATAATATCTGTTCTAAAATGCATTTTGTACAAAGAAGAGGAACCCCGATTTTCATAATACAAAAAAGAACATAGCCCAAAAGAACAAACAACGCCGTTATCTCTGTAAAACGCCCTCCCCAAAGCCCCCCCTTCGCCCATCCCCTCAGATCCACGCAGTAGCCGGATTGCAGTCCACCGCCCCCGTCCGCCCTGTGGCAGCAATGGTCCGCCCGGGGCCCAGAAACCCGACCGCCAAGTCGGCGCTGCTCCGCCGTGCGCAAATGTTGCATGCCTGTTGTGGTTGTGGGGTAGGTGGAGTGGCGGGTGCGTTTTTGTTTTGGAGGAAGCCTCCCAGACCTTGAGCCACGACGGGACAGACAGGCGGTTGCTTTCTGTGGGCGTGCGCGCGGAGGCCCCGGGTGCCTTTGACGGACGTACGGCAGGAGTGGAAATTTTGGGGGTGTGGCTTGTATGTGTGGACGTGGATTTTGAAGATGGCTTTTGAGGAGGGTGACGTTGCGGCAGATGCGTGTGTGCTCGGGTGCGTGTGTGCCGGTGTGTGATTGCTTCTTGTCAGCGAAGCGGCAGCTGGAGGGTTGCCGTGTGGGTTGCGGCGAAGCGTGAGGGTGGGGCCCGCAATGGGGATGGGTCAGCAAAAATGGAAGTAAAACCGACTTTATTGGTGGCGAGCAGGGTGAAAGTTTGGGTGATTGGCGGAAATATCGTTGCGAGCTTGCTAAGGTTCCAAAAGAAAACAAGAAAAGAACGAAAGGCCGTGGTGAGGGAGTCGACAAATACAGGGCCAATGTCATTCGTAGATATTCGGATTCTTGGTGTTTGGACGTCACACAAATGGGACGGGGAGAGGAGATGGGAGAAGCAGCGGGAGCGTACGACACCTATATTGGGCCATGGAAGAATGCGAGACAGGGTAATTGGGGAATCCTTTTTTTTTTTCG